>JAGGAQ010000585.1:0-12110 GCA_017657225.1 Termitomyces sp. T69sscA | reverse complement strand
GTTGGTGGATTGGATGAAGTATTTGTCGCAATCATTGAGGTTAGTCAATGTGGGTATTGATCAAGATGGATAAACCTCATGATGTTTCAGGATTGCGTGTCCCTGCTTGTTTGCAACCTCGCGGTCATAGTGGGTCTTGGCTCGCGTTTGGTCACTTTAGGCAAACAACGTCTTGGGTACACCGCAAAACAAAGCGTTACCGGCCCTACACTCGCCATAGCCACAATCGGCGGCACCGCTACCGGGCCTATAAACTTCAAAAACAGGACAGATAATACTGAGAGTGGAACTCAACTCACAGTTATGAAAGTGGTTGACGTGCATACGGATGTCGAATCCATTTCTCGTGATGATGATACCAAGATAAATCTTTACCAACAGAACACATATATCACGCACAGCGCTATGTAGCCGTGTAACAGACACATCCGTATCGCTCGTAGTCCTAATAAATAGCATGTACATGGCCGTGATTTTTACCGCCTGCAAGTCGCAATGCAGGGCTTGGCCACATTGATGTGCAAATGTGTACGCGCGTGCACCTGCGAGCTTTGTTAAATTATCCATCACTGGCCTTTTCAAGCTGTCTTTTCATCAAAGATAGGACGAATAACACTTTCTCTCACATAGTACACTGACGATCTGTGGATTTTGAAAGCCTGTCTTGGACCCCTTTGTCAGTTCCTGCGTTCAAACGCATACATAGACATCTATTCAAGGGTTAGGTCAACAAGGTATTTATTCCGCATCATAAGATAGTTACATATAGTATATAAGCGATCGAGTCCGAGCCCGTATAGTCTAAATGTGAGCGACTGCAGCTCAGCCAGCGAGCTAAGAAAGAGTTCAGTTCAAGATATTGCAAGATATTTTCAATTCGCATCACTCTGAGACCTCCACTCAACGGCACATCAAGGACGACGGTGACGCACTCATCTCTGGGTCTTTGTCGTCTCATTCGCGCAACCCGTCTCAGCAGACCTTCCGTCCCCTGCTCTAACCACACACCTGACCGTCCTGCCCACTGCCCTGGCCCCGTTCCTGACGCATGCCCCAGCCCATACCGCACCATACACGAGAAACTGCAGTGCCATCACGGCGCCCACGCCAAAACACATGATCAACACGCCAGCAGGCCACACTTCAAACGAAACGAGGGCCATGAAGAGCATTAGTGCGAAGGCCGAGAGGAACAGGCAGAGTGCAGGAACACGTGCGGAGAGGGAGAAGAACATGTATGTCGAATAGATGTCGAGTGCGCGGGTCTGTGTGGTAGCGATTTTGGGAGGCGGCTAGGGAGAGTGAAAGAAGAACGTACAATGAAGGTGGGGAGAGGAGCCCAGGTGTACCGGAGGAGAAACCATGCATCGCATGCAATTCCGAGTCCAGTGCACACGCTGCTTGCTGCGATTGCGCTACGCGTATATGATTCGACATCAAAGACTGCGTCGGGGCCAATAGCGAATACTGCGGTGTTCACACTGTTGTTAGTGTCAGTGATATGGGCAGGGTCATAGAGAGAGGAGAGGGCGCGTACGCGGCTAGGGCTACGAGCTATCAGGTTGGAGATGAGAGAAAGGCACAAGGACAACGTGGCAGCGACATACCAGGCCACCGACATAACTCCACTCTGTCTGAAGTCTCGTGAATACTTTCTCAAACTGCGATTCCGTGCTCGCGTTCCTGAGTTCATTGTATGTTGTGAATGAGGCCAAGACGCTCTCGGCGAATGTCATATCCTGCGGGACCTCAATCCTCTCTGTGTATTGTGGTAGCAAACAGGACCATATTGTGTGTATCCATGGTTGCGAGTGCGGTTCTGATAGCGCAATGTCGGAAATGTCGTCAGGATAGCCATCCTCGTCGCCATCAGAGAATATAGGCTGTTCGGTGGCATATTGATCATCATCGTCGTAGACGGAACATTCGTCATCGGAGTGCATGTAGCCTCTTCGGTGCTGGATAGATCGGGTCTTAGTAAGTCCCTTCGAACCGAGCGCACAGGTATTGTCTGTTGGTGGTGGGGGCGTAGAAGGCGGTTCTGAGACCTGTGTAGCTGTAGGAGGTTAGTTTGCTTTGTCCCTTGAGAAATGCTTCATACCCACAAGACGAACACGATGACGCCACTTCCCAAGTGTCTTCCACCGATTTCGATTGCAATGATTCTTCGTTCACCCGTGCGGGCAAGCGTATCTTGATGAGTAGCGTTGCGCCGTTCTGTGGTCTTCCTCGACTGGATACAGAGCGTTTGTTAACAGACTGGCAATTTAGTCGAAGTTCGACTCCTTCGGTCAAAAGAAATTACAGTCAAATTCCAAAGAGCTCGAAAGATTCACCTTTTCGGCATTCATTGTCCTGCAGTCGTATGAGTTCGCCGAGGGTATGAGATGTTGAAGCGACGAGGATGCGTTTCCTTGTTTTTTTCTTGCTCTGGGATTGATACCAGACGTGAATATCAACCCGAGAGGCGCTATGAGCTTGGCGCCTGGGAACTACGATGAGAGCAATGTATCCAGTGGATAGAAGTCGAGACGTACAACTCGAAACAGTTCTTGAGATTTGGATTCTGTCCATCGACACCCATTACAGTCTCATGACAGTGAAGCTGGTCGACTTGGACAGTGACGATAGGCCGCCAGGCCTTTTCGGGGCGCATGAGACGCAATCCTTGCGCGCGTATCACTAGCAGACGTGATTATACATTCGAGAGATTTGTGACATTCTTACATGTAAAGTAACATGGACTTGGTGACCTTAGTATAGTGGTTAAGCAGGAAATATGAACTTACTTTAACTCGCCCATAGCTCGAGCTCAGGAGAAGATGCAAGAGACTGCAGCGCCATGAGGAAAGATTGTTACTATATCCCGGAACTCGGTTCCGGACTTCAAGTTCACACGGTGCACTCGGAGGTTCCCACGCGTAATGCAATCTTAGATCTGCAGCGATACTCGCCCATGTTCGCTCTCCCTCTAACCTCTAACCACCATGCCACATTCCCAGGCCTCCTCGGTCATGTACGCCAGGACATTTCCCTCGTTCTCTGTCACCTTCACTGCATCAACACTAGTTCACTGTAACAGACGCAGCATCCGTCAATCTTATGAAAATATCATGCGGCATGGAGACACGAAACGTGCGAAACGTGTAGTCTATGACTTCAGTGGAAAGACGGGTGATGACAACGCCATGCTCAAATCAACGACAGTCGGCTTTGGCCTCTTTAAAGCCTGCGCAAGTGCGGGTTGCACATCGACAAGTCGAGCTCCGAGAGGTCAACGTGCTCACCTGGCCTTCAGAAGTTTGTTTGTTTGAGATAATACGGGAGAAACTACGGGCCAATCCTTTTCCAGTACATGGGTACAACAGGAGGCATACATACTAGCTCGTCGCATCCTCAGCTGTACCCGGACTATCCGACTAATTATTCAACCATAATTTATACCCTTGCGTTCGGGAGATATTTCTTGAACTCCATGAAAAACTTCTTTTCGCTTTCAGAAAGACGTCGAATTTAGCTCACGATCAGGATATAAAGAATGCTGTCGACTTGAAGACCGGCTATGGTACCCGCGTTTGTGCTGATTCCTTTTCCCTTTGCTTTGGTGGAGGAAGATCCTCTCTCTATGGCTATGGATGTGGGAGTGCGGGTGGAGGAGAGGCAGTGTTATTGCAGGATCAAAAGCCAGCTGCTAATGAGCAGGTTCACGTTCCTGTGAATTTGGATCGTATTGAGAAGTGGTAATACGTGAAACCGTGAATCCAGGCATGCTGACTCATCTAGTATCTGTTCCATAGCCCGACTCTGTTGTGGAGCTATGGGCATCGGTTTACTTGAGGTTTTGCGTTTTCCTTGCTGATTTGCGTGCGATACGCCGTCTACATTGACGATCAAACAGTCGCGATATATCAGTTTCAGCGTGACCGTACACAACACTAGATCTGTAGTTGAAAGGGAAGTCGTGCAAGTTCGCTAAACTCTGGTAGAAAAGAACGAATTTAATGTTTTGATCCTCGAGGGACGCGTCTCGTCACATGATTCACGTGGGGTTGAATCATGAAAACATGCCTTTCTCGTTCATTACACCTTACACCAGTTTGCCTCGTGCGCCTCCACCTATGTCTGGTTCGTCGTGGCTCACCGCTATCACCCAAGAACAACAAAATGTCGCCACTTTTTGACATCGCAATCGTACCAAATCGCGTTTCGATTTCGAGTCACATGATCAAGTGTAAAGCTACGGGCGTACCGACTTTTTTCAGACCCATGGCAGTGGAATGAGCATAAATGACTAGATGACTCCCACATAAACATCATAAGAATCGAGGCACTATCCAAATTGAATACATCTCGATGCTAGCACCCAACATCTTTGGTCCCCATGGGACTCCGAGTCGGACAAAGAGACAGCGACGTGACGTGCGGTCCACACAATATCGTTGGAGTTGAAAGAGGACCGATACGCAGTCGGATCCGGTTTACGTGGTTGACCCCTCTCAATATGGACGGAAACTTTCCTTCGCAGCGTCAGATGATGAATAGTTATCTTTTCTACATTACAGGGACACTGTCCTTACCCAGTTTGTTTGTTCGCAGAAGTGCTCAACATCCCAGAGGACAATAGGCCAGTCCGACATCGAGTCAACCTTCTGGAGGTCAGTAGTGTTTGTACGAGTAAGAGCATACGGGACAGTGTTATAGGCTGTGTGTTTACCTTGAGGGTTGCCATGACAAGTAGGTGCTCTTTTATACGATCTCAAACTTGAAGAGTTGTATACTGACTTGGTCATAGGGGACGATATAGATCCATCCGCGAGTATGTATAGTATCAGGAAATATAATCAAGAGCTTACGCGTTCACGAGACTAATGTCCGCATATAACTTTCAGACTGAGACGGTCGACCAGAAGATTGCAGCAATCTGTTTCATGGACTACGAAGGTAGCTTACATCAAAGATTAAAGTGATTTGCATTGCGATCGCAAACTCGGATTAAGTCAGGCACGGTGACGTACAATGCCTACAGATTTTGCAAGAGCAGAAGCAGAAAAACAGACGAGCGAAGAAAAACAGACGAGCGAAGACAGGACAAGTTTCCCAGTGTCGATATCATGAGATGTGGCGAAAGGGATACGGCCTTCGGATTGCCAAAGTTGGCACCGACATGCACGAATAGTCGAATTCAAAGACAGCCTTGACACCAACACGTACGAACCTTGCGCATTAGTAGTAAAGTGCTTGAGCAATTTGATCCCATCATAGCCCTCGACCGCACGATGTACAGAGCGTGCGTAGTACCAATCATGACGTACGCCAGCCCGATATGGTGGACAGGGAAGAAAACGCACGGCACAAAACTAGGTAAAGTACAAAACGATGCCCTCAGACACATGGCAGGGGCGTTCAGAACCACGCCAATCCAGGTGCTGGAAGTCGATATGGCAGTACCACCCATTGAGCTGACGATGGAAATGGTAGCTGAGGACTACGCAAACAGGTTACACAGGTTAAAACACACTACCCCAGTAATAGAACGTCTTACAGACGAATGGAGACATGGCAACCGAACGAGTAACCCCCCACCACTGCCACCCAGAACGAAAGCACAGGAAAAGAAAGACACAAAACTCACGCAGCTAGAGCGCACCGCAAGATTGACGTACCGACCCGAACTGGGCGAGAAAATAGACCCGTTCCTCACGCCGCCCTGGAGGAAAACGGCGAAGGACCAACCCCAACGGATAGTGATCGCGGGCGCACCCAAAGGATGCAAAAAGGCCGAAGAAGCCAAGAAACATAACGAGAGAATAAGGGTATTGGAAAAAGACGACTCACACCTGCTAGTGTACTCCAACGGGTCAATGCGGGAAGAGGAAGACGGAGCACGCAGAACGACCGGTTGGGGAGTAGTAGGTTACCGCCTAGGGGAAGAGATATTCGTGGAGAGAGGAAGACTAGGACACAACGCCGAGGTATACGATGCGGAACTAACGGGCATCGCCAGAGCGGTGAAGGCAGCCAAGGAATATGCGGATCGGCATGAAAGGATAAAGCACATACACCAACACAGCGGCAGTAACATCGGCATATGAATTCAAACCCAGACCGGGCCAACTCCAAATGATAACCAACCACACAAGCAGTCGATAGCTTCCTCAACCGAGATGTTGGGAGAACGGTGAGTATAGAATGGTGCCCCGGACACGAAGACGTAACCGGGAACGAGAGGGAAGATGAGGAAGCTAAAGCAGGAGCCGAAAAGTGGACACAGGACCACATAACGCTGACAAACGCCAAAAGGATGTCAAAGGAAAAAACTCTAGAGAAGTGGAAAGGTAATTGGCAAAAAACGCCACCCTCAGGAGGCTTCGCATTTGCAAACGGGCTGAAACCCCGGTGGAAACCGAGGGAACACGTGCAACATACTACACGGGAAGTATTCAGCAGACTAACACAATGCAGGACCAAACACGCGTTCCTAGGTGAATATTACGCGAAATTCGTACCTGACGAAACGACCAGATGTATATGTGGGACCCATTTCCAGACACGAGAACACGTCATGAGGGAATGCCCTGAGTATGAGGAATACAGAGGTTTATCAAAGGAAGTGGACGAACAGATGGAACTAGGTGTCTTGCTAGGGACGAAGAAGGGCCTTGAAGCCGTGACAAAGTTCCTGTCCAAGACAGGTGCCTTCATCAAAACGGGAAAAGGACGCGAACGGAAGCCGAGACCGAAAATGGACGACGAAGAAAACGACGAGGAAGAAGGAGGGTGGTGGCGGACACAGGCAGAAGAGGAAAGGAGGGAGGATTGAAGGCGAGGGGAGAAAAGGGAGAAGACAGACAACGTCCGAGACAAGGCAACAACAATGGGGAAGGCGAGGCAAGGAACTACACACCACGGGAGGTCGAGACAGCCCGCGTACGCGTATACGACCAGTAAAGCAGAAACCGAAACCAAACACATACAAGAACCCCGAGACACCCACAACACAAACGCTCTCACTGACAGTATTTCGCGACGTAACCTTGACCAACATACACGCCACCCAAAAATCTGCGAGGACAGTTCCAATACCCAAATATTTTAGGAAACGACGAACGCCTAGGGCAAAAAGACACATATTTACAATACCGGAGTAGAGTACAACACTACTTTACCCCCGCCTCTTAGCCCAGCATTGTGGCTTGTCGGCGGCATAAACAGAGCTCATTCATTCATTCATAGCCCTCGTAAGTGATCGATCTTATCAGATATGAAAAAGGGGCAGCTGAACTTTTTCTTCACACCTCGTCTCGAGATTCACAAGCAATTTGTAGTTGTTGCCTTACTACGAGAGTCAATTCACTTGAAAGTTGCAGTTCAGGTGACTTGTCACAGTTTGTACTTGTGAGAGCTTATGTGTGGTTCTACTGGGGCCCAGGCTTGGATGAAGATTGGAAGGAAATCCAGTCAAGGTTCGAATTCACCAGATCCCGGCATAGATACTCACACGCTGGCTTCTGGGGAAAGTGCTGGGACCTTCTGAGAATTGGTCAAGGAACAGCCCGGTTCCTAGTTATCTATGATAAGCGGCCTTTCTGGCATGGACATTGCGAGCCTGTCGTGTTTCTACCTCGCTTCGACCCGCCTCCTTTTCCGTTCATTGATTGCTATTCCTAAATTCAATGGTAGAGACTGAGTTTGGCAGAGCGCGTGAAAGAAGGCTCTCACGGATGTCGAGTCAATCCTTCATTCTGCGGCGATCTATTACCAAATGGAACGGACGGAGTAGCGTTCTGGATCGTTTTATCGACATAGATGCAGCGAGTTTTGGAAATCTAGCCACTATTCGAGCTTTGAAAAATCTTGTTCAGCATAAAGTGAGTTGGTCGCTCCATAAACAGAGCGACATGTCTCACCATTATCCCTTTTCAGCGGAACATGATCACCAAAGAAGTCTTTACGAGCTATTTCTAGGCTTGCTATAAGACCCACACTCGCTGAATCTTTCCTTCCCCCAACCGTTCAATCATGATGCACTCCCATGTCCACTCGTCGACCAAATCTCTAACTGTCAAGTCGGCTGCGGCTTGGACAAAAGCCGACATGACCTTGTGCAATGCCACCGTCGTAGACGTCGATGCCGCCACCTTTTTCGGTGCTTATCTGCGGGATTTGCCTACCCCTAGTGTCAGCCCGACAATACTCAATACCAAAGTCACTCATCCTCAACAACCCTACCCATTGCATACTCACACGGCGCTTACCAATGACGAACGTCTGTTCTTCAATTACCTTGAAGCTGCCATGGCCGCAGGCGACAATCAGACATCAGCCATCATCGATTTCGCCATTCACATCCTCCACATCCTCGATTTCACGGAGTCAAAACCATCCAAACTTCGTCCAGAGTGTGACGGAAAACACCGACGTGTCCTTCGCAAGGATCACGACCTGCCCCTTTTCATGTGTGGTCGCACCGTTCACACCACCGCCGATGCATGTCTTCTTTTCCCCTGCACGGAAGCACACAACGGAGACACAGTCCTTTTGATTGTGAAAGCGGCACCTTTCCCTGCCGCTGGCTCTGAGTGTTCCGCTGAGGCACAGCTGTTTGCGCAAGCCATTGGAGCTTTCCAATGTTACAACCGCGATCGTCGTCGCGCTCACCTTTCTCCTCTCGATTCACAGCTTTTCTTGGGTCTCGTTATGAAGGGAACCACTCCCATCCTCTACAAGATCGAGATAACAGCTGGGTTGGTGGAGTGTGTGCAGAGTGCGCAGAAGCCCCCTAAAATGACGTATGTGCAGCGATTCGAGATGCCGCTGGATCGAAAGTCCGTGTTCATCGAAGGCATGATTCCTTTGGCAAATCGCAAGATCATGCTCGGGTATATGGAGGCTTTGAAAGAGTTGATTTAAACCTGTGACGGCCACTCTTTACGTGCTAATCTGTATACTTCAGGAATCAGGATCAGTCTATATATCAGTCAATGCATTATCTTTCTTGTCTCACGCTATAAACCGACTATTCGGAAGTATTTTATCATACCTAGAGGCCCGAATAGCACTATGCCCTTTCTCAATTTCTGACGGTAGAGACGACACCTGGATATCGGAACGACACTCTAGCCCCCTGATTTCCACCTTTTGTGGAAGCTTCTGACTACCCGCTTCTTTATTGTTCATCCTCATCGTTCATCCAGTCTGTCGATTCTTTCCAATGATGGAACCACAACTCGTCCGTAACAAGCAACGGTTCAAACTGTTAGAGTCTGAACTGTAAGGACCTAGTAAACAACAGACACAGTCAATGTCGTTATCCTCAGTCTGTATTGCAAGTGACTGAGGGTGCTGTATTGTAAGTAGAGAATATATATAAAGAAATGTTCCTTTGCCGTATGACAATGGTAAGTGTGACATCAGATGTGATATATGATATTGTAGCACTCTTTAGGTGGCCACAATATGATCACTTTGCCTCAACACAAACATTCCGTTCCTATAGGCCATATACTCATCAAATATCAAGCTGCTCCGTGCAAGCGTTAGACGAAATCTTAAAACTATCAAATTAGTCGAACACTCTGAAACTAAATTCAAGTTGGAGGCGCATGCTCTGGGCCAAGGAAAATGATAGAAAAGGTGAGTTTTTTCGCTGTGTTCGTATGCATTGTCTTCGAGGCGTAAAATTGGTTATTAGTACCAATGTCATCGTCATGTGCTGCATGAATACTGATGGGATTCGGCGTAGTCCAAAGTCCCGCCAAGAAAAAGAGGACAGGAAATATCAGGAGAGTAACTCAGCGACAGAAAGTTAATCCCAGCAAAAGGTTGCAAGGCATTTGTACCCGATTACTCATGTCGTGCATTGCCCGCGATGGATTACGCTTGTTAATTGTTGCTTACTGACTTTGTGCTCTGGCCCATTTGTCGTCGAACAAGGACAAGGAATTCCCACTTTGATCAGCGCTTCCGAGTGTTATGCCCTTTGAGGAGTAATCTGGCTTCAAACTTGACAAAAAGTGCTGCATCCGTGAATCCCATTCAACCCAAATGAGGTACGACTGCAGAGAGAAATTTTGAACGATACTGAGCTGAGGGGGCCCTAGTGGATTTGCCAAACACATCAGTGCAAGATGACAAACATTTCTCTTGATCCTTCCTCAAGTCTCCACGCCAGGCGTGGCAAAGGACGCGTCTGATCACATGATTCGCGTGCCATAAACCACGTCTGTCAGCTTCGCTCGTCAACGCGTCAACTTCTGCTCGGCTAACCGCATCGCCAGCAATTTCTGCTTCGCTGTCATTCTCTGCATCATTAGTGGTAACCACGGACTCGAAGCCAGCGTCCCTGCATCGGCATAGACCCCTTTCTTTGCGCAGCTTTCCCATCTGGTCCAGATTGAGACCATGGGTGCGTTCCATTTGCGTGTACGCAATCACTAAGGCACAGGTCATCACAACTCGAGCGCGACCTTAAAAATGTACGCTGCCGACGCCGGATACGCGTCACCCTGATTACGCCACATGGTCACCTTCACAGCATGATCAGCCGTCCCCGGGCCTTGTCGCCCGAGCATCGGTTCTTCGATGCTGCATGGTTTGGTCGTGCATTATTACAAGAATTGCATTGAAGATTGTTCATGTCAACCGCTCTGTCCATTTTAATACAACCTTTTTCATTTGTCGAAGTTGTAGAATTTACAGAAGACGGCCCTCCGTTTTCGAGCCGAGGTGAAAATATACAGCAAAGCGTGTTCACACAACATGTCGTTCCTGTTGCATTGGGGGTCTGTCAACCTCTCGTACCTACTTGGAAAGGTGCCGAGGCTTGTGGGAGTGGATGTAAGGCACCTACGCACAAAAGGCAAGTATTTTACAGATTTTCAAGGTGAAGCTGACATCTTCAAGCTGGACAGAGTACATCATTTGCATCTGATGCCAAGGTAGACAGTGCGAGGCTTGGTAGGCGAGCGGGACGACAAAGTTGTGGATTTGTCGGAGCATGGTCGACGAGGTTTTGAGGTTCAAACGATTGTCACGATGACAGTGGTCAATATGGATTGTATTCAAGTGATCGAGAAACGCAGAACAAGTAGACGGCAGCTTGAAGAGATAGTTTGTCAAATTCGCTCAGCAGAGAAAGAACGCATCCTCGTAAGGGGAGGACAGCCCACAGTCGTCGTTCATGAATTGGATTACGGAGACGGACATGTTTCCTGAATGGATCGTAAATATGTGACTGTAGTCATTCACATGTGATGATGATACCAAGATAAATCTTAGGATGGTTTCGAGTTTTTTTCAGTCGCCCTTATCTCGGCTCCAAGAATCGTATATGGAATCTTGTTGGCCGGGTGCACCTAGTGGTAATGGCGGTTATGAAACTTGTAAAAAAAACACACCGACAAGAACTGAAAAAGCGAAGGCATATTATGATAGAACAGTCCAATGATAAATATTCTATTTTGATTTTTCAATGAATACCGTTATATTCACTGGAGCTTACGGCATGCAGAAAACTTGATTTCTCTCAGTTCCATTGACGTTTGTTGTCTTTCATTTTCCCCATCCTCCTTCAGCAGGTATGTTTCCTGCCGGATATGATTGACTAGTAATTGACGTTTCGATTTATCTCCTTCTTTGATAAGATTTCAAACATACATTTAACAAACAAGCAAGAAAATTAGTACATTTCTACTTTTCATATTTCTAAAATTCGTATAGTGAGAGGAGCGGGACAAATGTAGCATGGACACTGGCCCTCATAGTTTCAGCTTCCGCACGGGCGCCCACCTAATGGGAGGATGTCCAATCATTTCCTGCGCTGAAGAACTTTGTGCTAATAGAGGACATACTGGGACATGGGAAATCATTGCACCCATAAAATCATCAGCGTTCTTGTACATGGTTTCGAGATCCTTCCCAATAAGTGCTGAAATGTCCCTGTTGCGGTCAATGGCTAGCTTGCGGACAGCTATACTCGTCAGCGATTTGAAGAAGATAGGTTCCAAAGACCGGAGGCGGCCAAAGACGTCCTGAGCCTCGGCATCAGAGAATGGAGAAGCGACGTCCTTGAATCAGATATGGATATGTTCAGAATGTGAGAACGATACTTG
>JAGGAQ010000584.1:0-12125 GCA_017657225.1 Termitomyces sp. T69sscA | reverse complement strand
AACTAGCAGAGGGAAATCCGAAGTTATATTAGGCATGATAATCAATGATACAATAGTAACTAATCACCTAGCAGAGGTAAATCTGAAGAGAACAAGTCTAAGGATTCCCTGCAGATTGATCTCATGGTTTACTTCCCTCTATGGGGGAAGCTCCTCCTTTATTCCATTGACAATATCCACAAATTCCTGCTGCCATTTCTGGTGCAACTGCAGAATGTCATCATCCAATAGGCACTAAGCCTTTGTCTTTCCTCTATTCATGCACTTCTGGCATGGTTGACCCACAGGTTCAAATTGGTCTCAAAGTGCACACAAATGCACTTCCCCAGTGTCTTCCATTCTCAGCCTCAAAGGAGGCTTTGATACTGTCAAGTTTGCCAACCTCTGCATGCTTCTTGCTTTTAGTGACTTTCCATCAAACATTATGCCCAATGGTTCTGATATCTCATCCATACAAGGTTGGCAATACACTTTTCCACTTGGTCAATACAACCCAGCCCACCTCTGAGCCACCATTGAGGCTATCACCTCATTCCACTCCAGCGGCATACACGGGTCATACACCCATTGCATGTCCGATGGTGGCATGAGTTGATCTCAAAAGGATCTTACACTGTTAGTGGTTTCCGCCACACTTGCAGCACTCTGTTGTTTCTCTTCAACCTCATCTGTTATGAGGTCCTCCACCTTCACTCTGGAGCTTGTCAGTTTACACTCCAATGAATTCTGACTTACTCATTCTACATGAGCCTTCTTCACTGCTGTTATGCCAGCCACTCTTGGTTGGTCTAGCATATCCTCTCTGTCCAGAGTTCTTTGGAACCCTTTCTCCATTATCATCATTGCTGGCGCACTTGCTGGTAGGCTGGCCACTGGGGCCAGGTTCTTGGCCTCATCCTCCACTGTTGTGTTCCTGCAACCTCTGAATCAGTCGCTGATGATGCCTAAAATTGTACCAAGTGGTGTCTAAATAGGCAGTCACAAGGCAAATAGCATCAGGCTCGCTAGTGGAGGTGAGCCGGGCAGAGTTCCAGAAGACAAGTTAGTGGAGGACAGCAGTAAGGGAGTGGTAAGATAGTACTTAGCATAGTTGCCAAGCATGCAATGCCTGCCGTAGTTGCAAGGCATGTAGAAGACTAAGACACTGGCGTACTCCCAGTGGCAAGACAAGGCACCTTACAATGGTGCTCTGGCATAGAGTAAGCTTCAAGAAAGGCAAAATTGAGCTCTGAAGCCCAAGCGTAAGAGCTAGATGGTGAAGGTAACTTGTTATTTGCAGGCTATAAGTACAATACATATAGTAAATTATAAGCAAAGTTGCCGTTGGCAACCTTTGGGTTGCCAATGCAGAGAACTAGTAAGTAAATAATAGGCAACAATTTTTTATATAGGAAAGTGTCCATCAGACCTTAGCGACGCCTAGTGGCACCAGTCAGGCTGTCTGTTATGTCAAAATGCCAAAAAGTAGGTATGAAATCACCAAAATGTCAACGTTGTGAAATGATGGTGGTTACCAGAGTGCAGCGGCAAAGCCAGTGAAACCTCAGGGTCAAGAAAGTAAGGTAAAATAAATTGAAAAATAATAATGAAAAATACGCTAAGTGTTTGTCCAAGGTTCAAACCTCAGCCTTTTTGAGAGGACAGCAGGTAAACCAGAGGTCACACTAACCACTACTCCACATGGCTGTGCCAGTAAAATCATCAGTACACCTTTTGATACAACCTGGGTCTTATCATTGCGACTATCACGACATTTCCCTGTGGTCCAATACTGTTATCAATGGCCATCTGTGTCTAGCAGAACAATTTTCTCAGCCCTCAATGGAACTCCATTGACTATCACTTTATTGTTGACAAAGTTGAGATTGACTTTGTTTTTATGCATGAACGGCATGCCAATAATCATATCATAGCGATCAAAGTTTGCTATATCCACATATTCTCTTGTCAGCTGCCCTGACGTTTTTATCTTCACCTCCATGCCAAACTGTACAACAGCGTGGCTTTCCACAGTGCCCAGCTGGAGCATTACTGGCTCCATAAGCTCATGAACATGTATAGCATTCACATGCGCAAACTGGGGCATAATGCCCGTAGTAGTACTTCCAGAGTCCCACAGCATCCATGCTGGATGCTCGTTGACCTCGACATAGGTCACCAAGCACTCCTTCTCTTGAGGAGTATACTGCGGTTGTTGCAGCTTATCAGCTGCCTCTTGCAGGGTCACATGTTGAATACAAACATGCCTGTCCTCTTGATGGTCATCACAAGCATAATAATCATTGTCATATACATCCACTGTGACATACTCCCCATCAATCTGGACGCTCTCAGTGTCATTGACAACTGATTGCTCCTTTACCTCTTGCAGGGCCTCCTTGTCATTGATGAGTTCTCCTTGCTCCTCAGTCTTGCTTTCTGCATTGCTTCCTACCACAGCTGTATGAGTCGCTTGTACTTGCGCTCTCAGCACTTTGCAGTCCCTCAAGTAGTGACCTACTCTGCCACAGTTGTAGCATTGAGAGGCTATGCCACCAGGTTTCTGGCCTGATTTGCCGCCACCAGGAGCGGCTTTGGGAGGGCCCACTTTCAGTGGGACATCTTGCATTGCCTGTTGTCCAGGTTGGCCTACTCCAGGCCCATACTATGCAGCATTTACTGCTGGTACATTATCAGCAGGTCCCAGTCCAGGCCTATAGCCTGCTGGCATAGTCTGCCATATGACAAACTGCAAATTATGGTTGCATTCCATTTTGGAATGCTTCACCAGGAAAGTCCCTACCTTTATAAGTTGGCGAGGTCCCTGCACATGACGAGAACTGCGCTGATCATAATGCATTGCAGTCTGTGCAGACTGCTCATAGCGTATTGCATACACCAGGAATTTGGTCACAGTGTTGACCTCAGGTGACAGATTATCATTGTGTATCAGTGTGCAACACATCTCAGCTGGTATTCCATCAAGGAATGTCTCTCAGATGGTGAACTCATCTGGGTTAACGGCCATATTCTGCACATGGCCCACCAGTTCGTCATAGAAGGTCTGGACACCTGTTCAAGCGTCATATACTGCCATCCTGAAGGCTTGACAAGCCTCTTGCATAGTTGCTGCATTCACAAGGCAGTTATACAATCCTATCAGAACCTCCTTAGAGGTCCAGTAATGCTTATCCCTGTTTGTATGTAGAATATGTCGGTGGAACCAGTTCCATGCCTCCCCCTCAACAAACTCATGGAGCACAAAGATGTGCTCTTGGTCCATCTTGTCTCCTCCATAGCAGCACACTGCTAAATGATAGCATACATCCATTTCCCAGTCTTCCAACTGGGAGAACTTATGTCCCCCAGCATACACTCAATTGTGCTTGCCATCAGATTGACGAGGCTTGACCCTGTCAGGAAACTTAACCCTGACTCCAAGAGAGTTGTCAACTAGGCAATTAAGGCAGTCGTGCATATGATCCATGGATCTTGACTGCTTCATCCATTCCAGGCATGGTTGCATGCAAGTTGTGAGGTGAGGGCAATGACCATACCCTGATTCCTTGATACTGGGGCTTCTCTGTCCTGAGTTCAGGACACTGAAGTTGTGGAGCCTGAGGTTCAGTTATGCCCAGCTGACATTCAAAAGGTCTATGACTGTTGCAACGATCTCTTTCATTCCTGTTGTTATTACAACGATCCTGCCCCCGGTCCTTGTATGGACCTTCCTTGCTATCTCCATCCTCCAGAGGTATATCCAGTTCTCCAGTCCTCATGGAGAACTGCCGCTTCATATTGTCTACAGGCATCACACCTCCACACCCTTCAAACACCACACCTTGGTTGTCTATTAACAACTCACCTCTACTCTGCAGGTCTTGATTGTGGATGCATTGATAATTAATGCAATTATTCCAGTTGTCCACTAAATGGACTCATTTTGCAACATGTTGTGGAGTACCTAGCTCATCTGGAACATGGTCTTTGCATTCCTCTTCCTTGATTATGATGCATCAACAAGGCGTTCTTGGCTTAGGGGGAGTATCTGCTTCCATCTCACCAGCAAGGTTAGACATCGTCATCTCTACCTCTGATAGTGCCTGCCATGGCACTCCACTAGTATTAGCTTGCCATTGTGCTGCATTCTGATGTTTTTTGTAGTCCTGTTGGAACTCATTTGCCTGTCTAAGTGCATTCAAGATGTCCATTGCTTTTACAATGTCTGGTGCACATTGACGCAAGAGTGCATTGTAGTCCACTGATTCAGCCGGTGTGGCTGTCAATGTTGATGTCCCTTGAGCTAGCATATGCTTGATGTACTCATTGAGCTCAAGCTCAAAGATACAAATAAACAATTTGATATATTCAGTCAAATTAGCCCTGGGTACATTCTGGCCTCTATCAGCCAATAACTATAAATGCTTTACTATGTAAAGCAGCTGTAGACACTTTTGCATTGATTCTTTAGAGACTGTTGGAAAACGTTCCAGTACCAGCTGAAGCTGTACTGATAAGGTTGACAGTGACCATCCATCCACTTCTTCATCAGACCTTCATCAGAGGAGTGTAGTTCAGACTCTAAGTCTAGAACTCTCCCAAGGCTCTTCTGCCTCACTCGTGGCTCCTGGCCACTTTCTCCCCATGTCTCCAGTAGTGAAAGTGCTGATTGCGCCTTTTCTTTATCCTGATCAGCCTGCATGGTCACTGTGGCCAGACTTGCTCCTTGGTGGTGTGTCGTCTGTTCTGATGATGTGTCTTGCCCCTGCTTTGCCTCTTGTTCAGGCTGTGCAGTCCTCACTGGAGTACTATGCACTAATGCGCTACCATGCATCATATCCGCATATTGTGCAGGCTTGCCCTGTGCTCTGGGTATGAGCATTGTTTTCTCAGGCAAAGTCAGATAAACCAAGGATGCCACATTAGTTGCTGGAAGCAACAACTCAGATATGAAAGATTTATCCCCTGGTCAAGGACCAGGGTTTAGTATTAATTTCATGTGTGATATGGACAACCTGCCTGGCATTCCAAAGCTCTTGCTCATATTGTGAGCTACTTTATCATCCCATTTTGGTGGGGGCTGGTATTTCAATGCTGAAGGCATTGCAGATAGTTTTGAGCCACCACTTGGCGACAATGAGCCTGGTGGTTGCTCACTTAATTCAGCCATGGTAACAGTTTGTTGATGTAGCCAAAGAGAAGTTGCAAAGTTTGATGAGCGTTGCCTAGTATGGTAATGAGAGCCCAGAGTCTAAAGCCAATAGCAAAAGATTCAAAAAAATGTAGCCAGTGGCTACAGCTAGAACAATCTTGTGTGCTTCATGCAGTAACTGAATCAGACCAAATATTGGATTTGACTAGGTACATTATGAATACAAGATGTTGTCTTATATAATCTACAGACGCGCATCAAAGGTGCATGTCAGTGTCCAAATATGCTATAATATGTGTGGTGAGCACAATTAATATAGTATAGGTAACCTCACAGATTACATGGTGTGAGAGCAAGTCCCAGGGCTGAGGATCAAGTATCTGGGACAAGCAAAGGGATGTAGCAAGTCCTGGAATCAGAGATAGGAGGTGTGGGGATCTAACCAAGCCAAAAGGGGAAAGAGTCAAGACAAGACATGGAAGGAGAAATAGAACAAGTAGAGATTGAGGCAAGAGAAGAAGAGAGAGGGAGAAGAGAGCAAGGAACTTGGTGACTTGAGACAGAGAGAGATATAATAAGCAGAGATTAGATTGAGAGATACAAGATAATACGAGATGAGTACAAAACAAAATGAGACTAGTCAAAAAAACAGAAACCAGGACATGTGAGACTAGAAAACAAGAACAAAACACAAAACTAGAGACAAGAGGTATGGCAATATCAAGACTAGAGTACTTGATGCTACTCTACAACTTATATACTGGCTAGTAAGTAGGCTCCAGGGCACAGGTCTGGACCCTGGTGACAAGTTGTGGCACCAAGGCTCTAGATGAAGCTCAGGGATTGTGCAAGGCAGTGGTGGTGTTTAGTGGAGTTGTGGAGTCACAAGTGGTGGCCCAGGTGGGGCTGCCATGAGGCAAGCAAAAGGCAGGTGGTGGTCATGGCGGTGCACAAAAAGGATAAGCAGCAGGCATTGCTGGTTTCCAAGACCAGGCCCAGCAAGTGGTGGGCATCCCTGGTGCCAGGGTCTGGCCCCAGCAAGAGGCCATGGGGCAAGGCAGCAGTGGCAGGCCCACCTGGTGCTCACGTCTTTTTGCTGGTCTTGGCATGCTGGTGGAACGCTCCTGTGATGGCAGTCAAGCAGGACTTTGTGGCTTCCAACATGAAGTTGCACTGACACCTCCAGAATCTGTTGGCATTGTTGACATGGAGGGAGGGAGAGGCAAGAGTGGCAATGACCAACCAGGATATTGCTTGACAGAATTGAAATGCAGTGCTGGTAGTGGCAGATGAGCAGAAGGCAGAGCTGATGGTGTTGAGGGCACAGTTGGTAGAGCTTGAGGTGGAGGGTGCAAGGGTGGTGCCAGAGCAGGGGCATGCGGTGTGGGTTGCCTAGGTGGCAGAACAGGTGGCAATCAGGAAGTGGGACTGGGTGCTGGTAGAGATGGTGACCTGCTAGGTGGGTATAATTCTCTGCAGGCTGGGTCTGGGAGCACTAGGTGCTCCTGGATGGTGTGTGGTGGATGTCTTTCAACCTGCCCCTAAAGCTGGATCAGGGCATGGCACAGCTGGACCTACTGCTGATAGTTTTTCGAACTCTTTTGTATCATTTGTATTCATAGTTGTGTATCACAAATGTGTCTTGCCATGACTGACTTTCTTTTGGAAGGTGTGAGAACTAAGGAGTTGAATATACAAAGAAACATATAGGGGTTTTGGTGGGAGTTGAATCCCTAATGAAACTAGAGGCAAGGGTCACACTCACTAATGCCGTCTGTGAGCGCTAGTCCTGGGGGTCCCAGAGCTTGTTGGGGTACCACCAGTGGAAGCCTTGTAGCTTGGTGGAGGCACTGGCGAGGTTCCTCCAGGGTTTCTAGGTGTTGTCCTTGGGTCTATAGCCTTTCCAACAAACCAGGTAGTGGGGGCGGCTGTGGATGAGTTGGATGTGGTTGACCTTGTAGTGGTATTTGTCTTTGACTTCAAGAGGTGGCAGTTGGCTGAGTCACTGTCCAGAGAAGGGGTCTGGGGTGTATTTCTTGAGGAGGCAAGCATGGAAGACTAAGTGTAGGCCCTTGAGTCCTAGGGGTAGGTTAAGTTTGTAGTCATGAGTCAAGACCTTCCAGAGGACTTTGAAAGGGCTGAGTTGCTTGTGATCAAGCTTGATCAAAGGTCACCAAGTCTTCAAGTTGTGCTAGTCAAGCCAGACAAGGGTGCCAGGGGTCCAGTTAGGGGTGACTTTGCAGTGAGGATTGGCATGCTTAGTGTATGCCTTGTTAGCAATGTTGATTTCTTCCTAGAGGAACTGATGAAGGGACTGGAGGTCCTGGGTAACTTTGTGAGCTACATGGGATGGAATGTCTCTAAGGGAAAGGGTGAGCCGGGGGTTGTAACTTTTATCAGCATCAAAAGGAGACATGCTAGTGGCAGAGTGAGGGGTGTTATTGTAGGTGAACTCAGCCACGGGCAGTTTGGCGTGCCAGTCGTTCTGCAGATAGTTAACATAGAGATAGAGGTACTGCTCCAGGGTCTGATTCACTTGCTCAGTCTGGTCATCAGTCTCTGGGTGATTAGCAGTGGAAAGGTTAGTTTTTATCTCAAGTGCCTTACACAGTGACTGCCAGAACTAAGACACAAAGAAGAGGCCGTGGTTGGAGACGATGTCATCTGGGAGTCTGTGCCTGAAGAATACATGTTCAAGGAACAATTTGGCAAACTCTGGGACATTGTTGGTAGTGCAGCAGGAGATGAAGATTGCTTGTTTGGTGAGGTGGCAGACAATGACAAGGATGGCATTGAAGCCCTCCAACTTGGAGAGCTCAACAATGTGGTCCATTGAGATGGAGGACCAGGGGTGGTGACCAATGGAGGGGTTTGAGGAGACTATAGGGGCAGTGGCAGGGAATTTTGGCCTGGAGATACAATTTGCAGGCCTAGACCAATTGGATGATGTCCTTCTTCATGCATGGCCAGAAGTAAGTCTGAGAGATGAGTTGGAGAGTCTTACAAATCTTAGAGTGTCTGCAGAGCTTGTCGTTGTGGTGCTAGGATCATGACCTGCTTTCTAGGACTCGAGCCTCCCCAAACCCACCTCTATGACCATCCCAGGCCTGGACTGCTACTTGACTAGCCACCTTGGCAGCCCACAGCAATCACCACCCATCACTGCCACCAGCTACTGCCACTCCCAGCATTCCTCTGGCCATCACTGCCTACCCTGCCACATCAGCACCAGCACCGGCAACCCCTGGTGCTCCCTCTGGCCTGTGCTGAGGCCCCCATCATGCATCATGACCACGCATCACTGCCAGTCCAACCTCCGCATGCCACGCCCCACTTCTGCCCACCTCCTCAACTCATTGCCATTACATGTCTCTACACTTCCAAAGCAAGACCTTCCTTTCCATAGCTTCCTTTGTGCTGCACAACATGTCCTGACCTCCGCCGCTGCTTTGCACAATCCTTGGATCTCACCTGGAGCCCTAGCGCCATGACTCATCACTGGGACCTGGACCTAAGCCCTGGGGCCTACTTACCATACAGTATATAAGTTGTAGAGTAGCAAGTAGTACTCTAGTCTTGATATTGCCATACTTCTTGTTTTGTGTTTTGTATTTTGTCTCTGTCTCCTAGTCTCGCTTGTCCCAGTTTCCATTTTCTGACTCTATCTTGTTTTGTATCATACTCATCTTATATTGCCTTGTTTCTCTTTGTCTCTACTCGTCTTGTACTCTGAATCTATCTCTGCTTTATTTCTTTCCCACCTCAAGTCTCTAAGTTCCTTTTCTACTCTCTCATCTCTCACCTTTGTCTTGACTCACTTTGTTTCCCCTTTCCCTTATCTTATCTCAACTCTTTCCTTTTCTGGATCCAAAGCTTGCTTGCTTAGATCTCTGCCTCTCTCACCCTTGATCCCAGGACTTGCTAAGTCCCTGCACTTGCCCTGGCCCTCTATTTGTTAACCCTGGGACTCACTCACGCACTGGCGCTTGCTTTGTCCTTTTCCCTTGCATCCTCAGGACTTGTGCTTACTCTGGCACTCATCTTCCACCCTTCTTCCCCATTTCCAGCCCTTGTATCCCTGCCTCAGTGTAACTGGTGATCCCTCGCTTGACCCTGCTTGTACCTCCAGTCCCACTCCAGTCTCCTACACCCCATGCTCTTGACAGTACGTTGCATCTGTGGACATCATGCATGCCATGTAAGGATTTGCCCAGTGGACTGAGCCCCTGCAGTCAATGGAACCTGACAGTTGGCAGAGGATGTTGAGGTGGATTGTCTTGTGGTCTGGGGCATAGATTTGTCCATTCTGGAGAAGGAGTTGGTTGTCAGGGGAAAGTGTGAAGGGATTGTTGGCATTGGCATCATCTGTGGAGGTGTGCTGGGGGTTGTGCTGAGTGAAGAAGGGGCAGCCCCCAGCCATCACTGCCCATCACCGCCACCAGCCACCACCACCCCCAGCACCTCCCCAGCCATCACTTCCCATGACCACCACATCAGTGCTGGCCCCGACTATCCCTGGCGCTTTTTCAACTGCAACTGCCACATCAGCACTGGTGCCAGCAACCCCCAGCGCTCCCTCCAGCCCATGCCATTCCTTTGTGCTGCACAACATGCATCAACCCCCACTGCCACCTTGCACAATCCCTGGACTTCATCTCAAGTCCTGGTGCCATGACTCATCACCAGGCCCTGGACCTGAACCCCAGGGCTTATGTACTGTACAGTATATAAGTTGTAAAGTAGCAACTAGTACTCTAGTCTTGATATTGCCATACCTTTTGTCTCTAATTTTGTGTTTCATCTCCGTTTCTTTAGTCTCATGTGCCTTGATTTCCAGTTTCCGACTTATCTCTTTTTTGTATTGTACTTGTCTCATATCATCTCATTTCCACTCATCTTACTTGTCTTGTATTGTCTTGTTTCCACTCATCTTACTCGTCTCATACCGTCTTGTTTCCACTCATCTTACTTGTCTTGTATTGTCTCATCTCCACTCATCTTACTTGTCTCATACTCTCAATCTATCTCTGCTTTGTTTCCTTTCCTTTGCCTCAAGTCTCTAAGTCTTGTCTCTTGTCTCTTGTCTCTTGCCTTTGTCTCGACTCACTCTATTTTCTCTTTCCTCTATTTTATCTTGACTCTTTCCTTTTTCAGCTTGCTTAGATCTCTGCACCTCCCATCTTTAATCCTGAAGTCCCTGCACTTGCCCTGGCTTTCTATTCAGCAGCTCCAGGACTCACTCGTGCACTGGCACTTGTTTCCTCCTCTTTCCTCACATCTTCAGAACTCATGCCTACCCTGGCACTCATTTTCCACTCCCCTTCCCCATCTCTAGCACTCATATCCCTGCTCTGGCATGACCCCACTCACATTCCTGGCCCCACCCTGGTCTCTTACACCCTGCGCTCTCAACAGTACCACTGCGTTTGTGGACATCATGCATGCCACATAAGGATATACTCAGTGTACTGAGCCCCCATGGTCAGTGAGACCTGACAGTCCCAGTTCCATGGAGTGTCCTTTCTTGTGAGCCAATTGAGAGGTTTGGTAGTCTCAGAGTAATTATCAATGAACCAGTGGTGGAAGTAGGCAAAACTGAGAAATGACTGCACCTCTTTAATGTTCTGAGGTGGAGGCCAGTTGAGGATGGCCTCCACTGTAGCAGGATCCATGTGAACGCCATCCAGAATAATGATGACACCAAAGTACTCAACTTTGGTAGTGTGAAATGAGCACTTCTTTGGTTTGGCATGTATGTGGTACTCCTGGAGTTGTTCAAAGATGCAGCAGACATGGTGAGGAGTTCCAAGGTGCTCAGGGTGCCAAGTACTTGCAGTCCTCCAAATACTGTTGGTTGATCTGAGTGACAAGAGCCTTGTAACCATTGTAGATGGGTTGCTTGAGGGTGAGGCGGAGGATTTCCTTAATGTGTTGGGGCAGGGCATGGCAGAGAGCAAACCAGAGGGCATTGTAGTTTCAGCTGGTCTCATAAGCCTCCTTCTCAAAGCAGACAATGAAAGTGGTGAACTGTTCATTGTTGTGCATCTTGATCTCTGCTCCAGTGTCAAACATGCCAAACTTACTCAAGAACTTCTGTGCAAATGCCTGCCAGCTGGATAGTACTGGGCTATTGGGGTCAAACTGGAGCAACACCATGTAGTGGTCAAAGGCAATGCCCTGTAGGTACAAGGCAGCAAATGCAACACATGAGCTCTCAAGCTGGAAGGAGCTTAACTTGGAATATTGTAAGACACTGGGTCAAGAAGACTCTCCATTTGCAGGAGTCATGGCCATGGAAGGGTTCTGGCTTTTGGATGTCAAGCTTGCCTTTGCACATTAGCACATCATGGATGTCTTCCTGGGGGCCTTGGTTGCAGGGTGGGAGTGCTGCATTATAGTAGTAATAGTAATGGTTACCTCTGCTGTGCTGGGGGAGAAAGGCATCCATTGCAGGGCTCCAGCCACTGAAAGGTTCGCTGTTGGGGAGTCTGCTGCCTAGGAGTGGCCCATTGTTTTCCAGGGGTGGTCTCTGAGCCCAGCTATCAGGTTCCGCTGACCATGGAGGCTCAGTCCACTGGAAAAACCTTATGTGGTGCACACAATGCCTACAAATGCAGCCTGAGAGAATACTCCTTGCTCTGTCTTTATCAGGGGACCTCCATTTTTGTCAGGGGACTTCCATTCAATTTCCATTCTTGGGCACATCCTACGCCATCCCCAGGACCCCCAGGACTTGCCCTAGACCTCCGGGACATGTTCTAGACTCCTGGAGATCTTTGGAGGTCATTTCCTTTTTAGAAAATCCCCGGAACTTCACGTCCCTCCTGTTCGAACATTATCCAAGGTTAAGGTTAGCTCCGGTCACCTGTACAGTTGTTCCCATGCCTCCGCCGCCCGCTGATGTGCCGCGCCAAGCAGCAGGGAATCCTTAGACTTGTTCTCTTTGGATTTCCCTCTGCTAGGTGATTAGTACCATTGTATCATTGATTACCCT
>JAGGAQ010000583.1:0-12139 GCA_017657225.1 Termitomyces sp. T69sscA | reverse complement strand
GAGGACTCAAGGCTCAAATCCAGCCTCAATTTCACTTCATTCAATTAAGGCTTAAGTCTAGCCTCAACATCAAAACTGAGGACTTGAAAAAAGTACAGAAAAGATTCAAAGAATAGCCTGAACAGTATTCTAAATGGGCACAGTACTCTGATGTTCAAAAACTGAGAAGTATTGCATAAGCACACTCAAAAAATCACTTAATAACCACACCAAATGAGGGCAGACACCATCAGAGTGTCCGGGCTTTGTCTGAATTGAGCTCAAAATTTGAAAGTCAGCCAACTGTAAGAATGGGACGACTTTTTTGAACTCAGAAAAGTCCGCTTGTTACATAATTTGCTGACCAATTGGCAAAGTTTCCACCCATTGTGCCATTCTTCCAAGAGAGTTCCCATGCATCATCCCATTATTATTAGACAAGCTATGCCTCGGGCCTTGAGCCTGAGTCTTAGCAGTGGGGAGCTTCGCTCTCTTGGGGACTTTGCCCCCAAACCCCCTCTTAATTCCACCCCCAACCTCGCTTTGCTCGGTTAGGGCCTTGGTTGGCCAACTCAAGGCTTAAATCCAGCCTCAACCACGCTTCGCTTGGTCAAGGCCTTGGTTGGGGGAACTCAAGGCTTGGATCCAGCCTCAACCTCACTTCGTTTGGTTAAGGCCTTGATTGGGGGACTCAAGGCTTGAATCCAGCCTCAACCTCACTTCATTTGGTTAAGGCCTTGGTTCAAGGCTTGGATCCAGCCTCAACCTCACTTTGTTCAGTTAAGGCCTCGGTTGAGGAGACTCAAGGCTTGAATTTCTTTGCTGCCCTTCTGGTCCAAGTCTGAATTGAATATTCAAGTGATATCCATGCTCTCCGGTTGGAAAGATGATGCTGTAGTGCAATGGAGTGTAGTATGGATGCAAATGACTGATCCGCTTCAATAGGCCTCCATGCAAGTGCAAGACTATATCACGGTAATCACACCTTTTTTCAGTTCCATCTCCAGGAATGATAGCAGCCACTCCCTCCTGATCATTGAGCTCATTATAGTACCGACGATCTCCAAAGTCTGCTTGTGGCTGGCCTTCTGGAACCTCTGTCATGATTTGCCTTGCTTGCTTGTATATGTCAATAAAAGGATTGACTCTAGCAAGCATATCCTGCAAAGAGGCCATTATTTCAGAATCCAGTCTAGGGTTATTTTGTTGATGCAAAACAAATTGTTCATTATGGTCATAGAAGTAGAGCTGTGCATATACAGGATGTTCACCTTCTGGTTGGCAAACTCCAAGCAATCCAGCCCCAGCCTTACTTTGTTTGGTTAATGCTTTGGTTGAAGAACTTGAGGCCTGGATCTAGCCTCATCACTTTAGTCAACTAAGGCCTTGGTTGGAGGACTCAAGGCTCAGATCCTGCTTCAATTTCAAAAGGGACTCAAGGCTTAAGTCTGGCCTCAAACAGGCACAGTACCAACACAGACAGTGTGAAAAGAATAGCTCAAAGAATAGCCTGAACAGTGAGTGTCCAGGCTCTTCTGAAACTGAGTTCAAAACTTAAAAGTCAGCTTGCATTAGAATGGGACAACTTTTTTCAACTCAGAAAAGTCTGCTTGTTACATAATTTGCTGATCAATTGGCAGAGTTCCCACCAGTTGTTCCATTATTGCCAGAGTTCCCATGCCCGTTGTCCCATTCTTATATAGATAACAGAATATTGCCTCCTCAAAGTTCAGTATATATGTACACCTGACTGGCAAACCAAGGTTGACTATGTGCAGTGTAACCCAAAGTTCCACAGCCATCCATGCTATGACTGTGTTCTTGTCAATGCTCCAAGCCTGTTGAACTGACAACACAACTGTGATGTATATTCTTCTTACTAACATCTGATGGTTCCATTGAACCATGTCTCACCACTACAAATTTTAAAGTTTGATTCTCATAGCTTGCTGACATAACATTCTCTATTCTTCAGGTTGAATACAGCAGTTGACAGGCAGAACTGACCAAATTAATGGTGTACAATGGTGACCAATCCTCATCTTGTCCCATACAAGTCTGAAATTGTCCGTTGTTCAAAGAAGTATGCTCTGCTTTATGAACTCTGGCCAGATGAGGCCGCATTTCTTCAATGCTGCCCTGCCAATCACCCAACATTCAAAGAAGCTTTGGCAAACATGTCTGTGGAAGAAGAAGCCATGCTCTATACTCTTTGTGCTATGAATGAGTTATACGAGGTCATGCCCTCTGAGTTCATAGTTTCATTGAGAAATTACTGGCATTTAGAGATGTGGGCCTTTCTCTCATCTCTACTCAGTCTCATACTCTGAATCAATCTGTGCTTTATCTCTTTTCCTCCACCTCAAGCCTCTAAGTTCCTTTTCTACTTTTTTGATTCTTGCCTTCTTTTCAACTCATTCTGTTTCCCCCTTCCTTGATCTTATACCAACTCTTTCCTTTTCTGGCTTGCTTAGATCCCTGCACCTCCTGGAACTTGCTAAGTTCCCCACTCATCTCAGTCATCTACTCTCCAGCCCCAGGCCCCCTCACACCCGGGCGCTCACCCCCACCTATCCTCTCACACCTCTGGGACTTGCACCTGCCCTGGCACTCATCTTCCACCCCCCTCCCCCTTACCTCATTCCTGGCACTCGCTTTTTCCACCTTGGTGCAACCAGTGGCCACTTGCCCTATTGCCACTTGCAGCCCTGGCCCCACTCCAGTCTCCTATGCTCCACACTCTCGGCAGTACTGCTGCATTTGTGGACATTGTGCATGCCAAGTAAGGATTCGCCCAGTGGACTGAACCCCCATGGTCAGTGGAACCTGACACTCACCCCAGTTGTCTATTCTCCAGCCCTGAGCCCCCTCACTCTCTGGCGCTCACCTCCACCTATCCTCTTGCATCTCCAGAACTTGCACCTGCCCTGTTTCCACCCCAGCATGACCAGTGATTGCTTGCTCTATCACTGCTCGCATCCCCAGCCCCACCCATCTCCTATGCCCTGTGTTCTCAACAGTACCACTGCGTTTGTAGACATTGTGCATGCGAAGTAAGGATTCACCCAGTGGACTGAGCCCCCATGGTCAGTAGAACCTGACATAATATCAAGACTCCCCCCCTTATGCTTCTGTTCACTATGGCCACTTACACGCATGCTTACCAGCCTGCTGGCTATCAAACTGACACCTATGGAAGATCCATGCTAGAAAACTATTACGCCATAAGTATCCTACAGCCTCTATATCCAGCTCCCCCAATCAAGCACTACCCCACACTTGTCCCTAGATATTGGGCCCTGGATCAGAGCCAGATACTCTATGGCTCCTCCATCAGCCAAGGTATTCCTCAAGACTGGCAGCATAACTCCTTGCAGGCAACAGCTGTCAGGTTCCACTGACTACGGGGGCTCAGTCCACTGGGCAAATACCTTACATGGTGATTACTGTGTACACAGATGCAGAGCACCGGGAGGGCACGAGGCGTAGGAGACCAAAGTGGGGTGGGGGCGGTATGTGGGGGAGTGCCGGTAGCGCCGGCGAGGGGGGCAAGTGCCAGGAAGGGTGGAGGATGAGTGCTGGGGGTTGGCGCAAGTCCCGGGAGTATAAGAGGGTGGGACGAGTGAGCGCCGGTGAGCGAGCGAATCCCGGGGATCAAAGAGATAACAGGCGCGGAGACTTAGCGAGTCCCAGGGATGGAAACAGAACCGGGGAAGTTAAGCGGCCGAAAGGGAAAAGAGTCGAGATAAGATAATGAGAGGTGGAATAGATTAAGTTGAAGAGAGGAGCCGGGAACGGAAGAACCAAGAGAGCTTAGAATAGAGAGGGAAAGGAAAGCAATTAGAATAGATTGAGAGTACGAGGCAAGTAGAGACGAGTTAGAGAGACAAAATGAGACGAGTACGATGAGTAAAGAAGCAAGTAGAAATAAAGAGACTGGGGTGCACGAGAAAACAAAACAGAGACAAGAACAAGGCAAAACAATACAAGGCTATGGTAATATCAAGACTAGAGTACTACTTACTACTCTACAACTTATATACTATGCAGTACGTAGGGCCCGGGGCTCAGGCCCGGGTTCCAGCGGTGGGCCGCGGTGCCGGGGCTTGGAGTGAGACCCGGGGGCCGTGCAGGGCGGGGCGAGGTTGAGACATGTTGTGCGGCATGGAGGTCTCGCACTGGAAACGCAGAGACATGTGGTGGTGGGGCGGTGAGGAGGGAGCGGGAGCGGGGCGTGGCATGCGGAGGTCGGGTGGCAGTGATGCGTGATTGTGATGTGTGATGGGGGTCTTGGCGTGGGCCGGGGCGACAGGTGGTGCCGGCGCTGATGTGGCGGCTATGGGTGGTGTGATAGCCGAGATCAGCGCTGATGTGGCGGTCACGGCGGTGATTGCTGGGGATGCCGCAAGTGGCGGTGGCTGGTGGCATTGATGGGCGGTGATGGGTGGTAATGGCCAGGGGCTGCCAAGGGAGTTGGCTGGGTAGCGGTCCGGTCTCGGGGTGGCCGTAGGGGTGGTTTTGAGAGGGTTGGAGTCCCGGGGCCAGGGCTGAATCCCGGGGATCAGTAGCGGGTCGTGACAACAGCAGGAACTCATCAGCGGTACTACCTGGAGGTATGCCAGAGACACTGCTTGGTGCCTGGGCACCCTTGGTCCTGGCATATACTAGCGCTGCCTTCTTCACCCTGGGACAGTACTATGCTCACCTGCCCCTGCCCAGCCCCCACCTCCACAGGACTACTCTGAGACTTATTATCTCTCCTGGCCTTGACCCCCAGCACTCTCTCCCATCCAAACACCCCTATTTCTCCTTGGCCACCAACAGGTTGAAGCCTACATTCAACAGTGTGACAAGGTCCTCTGCTCTCTCCACTTATTCCTGGTGGAGTCTGCAAAACACATCCATGCTCTCTTCATCAGCTTAGAACATCACAACCTCTTGGAGACCCCAGAATAATGAGCCAATCACCTCCTCAAATTCCACAAGCTCTATCAATGTGGAGCCATCCCCGAAAGTGCTCAGAACATGCTAAGGGTGAATCCCAACCTCTGGAATGAACTGTGCACCCTGGTGGACAAGATTCACACAAATTTCAATCCCTAGCACTTCAAGGACCCTGTGGACCCTGCATGCTCATTCCATGTGCAGCACAAGAAATTGATCAAGCTCTAGGACCCTATTTCAGCTGCAGTACCCCACCAGCAGGAGAAGCTCAATGTGGCATCAAACATTCTAAAGGCCCTCAACTCCACTGGAGGACTTTTCAACCAACCTGCTGCCCACATCATTGGCTTCTCAGCATGCCCCCATGCAAACTCCCTCCTCAGCACCTTCTGCACTTGGGAACAACCTGCTGATGCCAACCTCCACCCTGATGCTCCTCCCCATGCCCCGTTCACTGACAACAACAATGCCTCCATTCACACCCTCTTCTATATCAACGAACTCAAGGCCTCCAGCAGCAAATTGGCCCCCTCTGGCAGAGCCACCACCCCTGAGTTTCAATGTGATCACTCTCTTCACTTTGACTTGCGCCATCTCTGTGGTAACACACCACTTTGCAAACCTCATAACCATTGTCCACCTCTTTGCCAACCTGCAGGCCCTGGCACATCTCAACCACCCCTTCCACAAGGACTACCACAACTCTCCACTCCTCCAAGATCTCCACTTGACCATCCCTTTGACGCCAACATGGGAACCCCACCCCCCAGAGGACCACCACCCCAGTGGGCTCAGGGACCACCCCTGGGGAACAATGGCAGACCACCTTTAGGTGGCAGACCTCTCAATGGTGGACCCCCCAGTGGTTGGGGCCCCACAATGGATGTCTTCTCCTCACAGCACAGTGGAGGTAATAATCACTATTATTACTACAATGCAGCACCTCTGCCCTGCAATGCCAACTCACAGGATGACATCTGTGATGTGCTGATGTGTGAAGGCAAGCTCAACATCCAGAAGCCTGAACCCATTCATGGCCATGATCCCCACAAATGGAGAATTTTCCTCACTCAGTGTCTCACAATGTTCCAAGCTAAGCCCCTTACTTTCCATTTTGAGAGCTCACATGTAGCCTTTGCCACCTTGTAACTACAGAGCATTGCCTTCAACCACTACACAGTGTTGCTCTAGTTCAACCTCAACAGTCTGGTACTATCCAACTGGGAAGCATTTTTGCAAGAGTTCTCAAGTAAGTTTGGTGTATTTGTCAAGGAGAACCTCTTCAATCTCCAAATGCACAACAATAAGCAGTTCACCACCTTCATTGTCCGCTTTAAGAAGGAGGCCTACAAAACCAGCTGGAATTACAATGCCCTCTGGTTCACTCTCTGCTGCGCCCTGCCCCAATACATCAAAGACATCCTCTGCTTCACCCCCAAACAATCCACCTACAATGGTTACAAGGCTCCCATCACTCAGATTGACCAATAGTATTGGGAGGACCACAGCAAGTACTTGGCACCCTGGGCACCTTGGAACCCCTCTGGAAACCCCAATTGGCATACTGGAGGTGCCATAAGCAACTAGACCACCAGTGCTGCATTGCTTCCCAACTCCACTGCATGACTGCTTCTTAGATGAGGATCCACTAACAACAATTGACTCCTGAGACCCCACCCTCCTGCACAGCTCAACGCCACTAACATGCAGGAAGCCCCAACCCCCAATCAGGCCAACAACAACCCACCTCAAGACCTCCACAACACCTCAGACTACATGGACAACAAGGAGGCCTGTGCATAAGTAGGTTTAGAAACTGGCCTTAGATTGACGTGCCAGAGGAGATGCAGTGATGACAACAACATGAGGGGGCATGCATCTTATGCGGTGAGCAAGGTCATTTCATCAACAAGGGCTCTAAATGCCAGGCTGTGAAATGAGCTGTGTGGACCATCAACAGCAAAGACTGTGACTTCTGGTTTACAGAAAATGACCCAGTGATTTAGATCTCAAAGACACACTAAATCATGGACCAGACCTTATGTCTTCTCTGCCCTGGCTACACACTTCCATGCAACAGCTCTACCCTTGGACACCCTTTTGGCTCACCTCCCCTCCCAATCCTCCCAAACTCTCCTTCTCCATACCACTCTCTCCTCCTCCTCTACTCTGGTCAACACCCTAGTCAACAGCAGTGCCACTGACAACTTCATTGAAGAATCTCTGGTGACGCTCGCTGCAATGCCCCAGAGATTACTCCTCCCCAATCACCTCACTCTCTTCAATGGCAGCTCCACCTCTGCTGGCAACATCACCCACTATGTACAGACTACCCTCACCTTTGCCAATGGTCAGTGGCAAGACCCTTGGCTGCTCATGACCCATCTGCATGCCTCCACTCTCCTCATCCTGAGTCTCCTTTGGCTCTGCTCCACCAACCCCCACATCAACTGGCAGAATCTCACACTCCACTTTAAATGCCAAACCCCAGAGCACCTAGAGCCCATCTCTTTCAATGTCACCACCCTGGCCAACACTGCTGACCACCCTCACACTCCTCCACAGCTCTGTTCAAAGTTTACTCAGTTATTTGTTATTGACACCTGACTCAGCAACTCCCCACAAGTTCTCACTGCCCTCATTGACAGCAGGGCCACCAGCATATTTGTTAGTGACCAGCTTGATCTCACCCATGACTCCCTCAATAGACCATTGGAATTACGACTCTTTGATGGTAAGCCCACCACCATTAGGCCTATCACTAAAACACACTCCAGTTCCATCATCCTCAAGAACAGTCTACAGTTCCCAGTCAACCTCCTGGTCATGCAGCTCCCAGAGACCACCTCCATCATATTAGGACTATCCTGGCTACACAATGCCAATCCCAACATTGACTGGAAGGATCTCACCATGAAGTTTCCTGGCACCGGCACTTGTCTTGCCGTGGCCCACCTCCACCTCCAACCCATTGACAAACCCAGTGAGGTCAGAGCTACTAGTGCTCTGACAGCACCTTCAGATGCCTCTGGTGACCTTCTTCCATCTTGATCCATCCTGGGTGCACCCCTGGCCTTCCCCCTCAACATCTCCTGCAACAAGTACAAAGGCCTCAACTATTCCACCTGGCGCTCCCAGATGACCCTGGACACTAACAACACAGATCAGCTGCCTAGCCTCCTCGACTTGAATGCCCTTGACATCAAAATCATTGGTCTGGCCCCTTTGCCTGCATCATCCAGGATGGTACCCCCACCTTTCAGCTCCACGTCTCCTCAGCACTCCTAAAAGAACACCTAGGTGCTGATAGAATAAGAAACAGAGGAACAGATATTACATGAAGTAGTTTTCCCAGAGTACCATGAGTTTGCTGACATGTTCTCCAAAGGCAGTGCCAAGGAGCTCCCCCCACACCAGTCATATAACCACAAAATTGATCTCAAAGACGGCACTGCACCTTCATTTGGCAAGATCTACAACATACAAACTCCATGCACTTAAAGATCATCTTGATGACATGCTTAGTAAGGGCTTCATCTAGCCCTTGATTTCTGCTGCTGGGGCTCCAGTTCTATTCACTAAAAAGAAGGATGGTTCTCTGCGCCTTTGCGTCAATTACTGGAGCCTCAACAAATTCACCAAAAAGAACCAAAACCCCCCCTCATTGGTGACCTTGTTGACCGCCTCTACAGTGCTAAAGTCTACACCAAAATTGACCTCTGCTCCAGCTATAACAACATCTGCATAGCCTTGGGGCATGAATGGAAAACTGCCTTCTGCACCTGCTACAGCCTCTTTGAATATCTTGTGATGCCCTTTGGTATGACCAACTTCCCCGCCACCTTCCAGGACTTCATGAACAACATCTTCCATGACATGAACAACATTTTTGTTATCATGTACCTGGACAACATTCTAATCTACTTGAACTCACTGGAGGAGCACCACAACTACATCTGCCATGTCCTTGAACAACTTCAGGAGTACCACCTACATGCCAAATATGAGAAGTGCTTGTTTCACACCACTAAAGTCGAGTACCTCAGCATCATTATTACTCCAGATGGCGTTCACATAGACCCTGCAAAGGTGGAGGCCATCCTCAACTGGTCTCTGCCCCAGAATGTGAAAGAGGTGCAGTTCTTTCTTGGTTTTGCCAACTTCTACTGCCGGTTCATTGATAATCACTCTGGGATCACAAAACCCCTCAACTGGCTCACAAGAAAGGATACTCCATGGAACTGGGACAGCAAGTACCAAAGCATATTCACTCTCCTCAAAGAAGCCTTCACCTCCACTTCCATCCTGTGCCACTTTGATCCCTCCCTCACTATTGTTCTCAAATGCGACACCTCCAACTATGCCATCACTGGTATACTCTCACAGATAGACCCCAGCAGTAATGAGCTCCAGCCTGTTGCCTTCTACACTCACTCAATGATCCCTACAGAGCTCAACTATGACATCTATGACAAAGAGCTCCTTGCCATCATTGAAGCCTTCAAGCAGTGGCAGGCCTACCTTGAGGGTGCCCCACATCAAATTCAAGTCTACTCAGACCACAACAATCTGCAATACTTCACCATGACCAAGCAGCTCAGTCACTACCAAGCCTGCTGATCAGAAATCCTCTCTGAGTATGACTTCACCATCCACTACCACCCTGGCCAACTTGGTGCCAAACTGGACACCCTCACCTGGAGACCAGATGTGTACCTAAAAAAGTTGTTTGAGATGGAGTGCAATGCCTTCAACCATTGAGTGGCAATCCAACCCAAACATCTTCATGCCATGCTGATTATAAACAAAGAAGGTATCCTACATCAAATCTGCAACACTCCCTGGGACACCTTCTTCACTCAACATGACCCCTGGCACACCTCTACAGATGATGCCAACAGCAACCACCCCTTCACCCTCTCCACCAACAATCAACTCCTTCTCCAGGATGGACAAATCTATGCCCTGAACCACAAGAAGATCTGCCTAGACATCCTTTGCCAGCACTATGACCACAAGCTCCACAGACATCCTGGGATTTGTAAAACCCTCCCTCCAGCTCATCTTCTGGACTTACTTTTGGCCAAGCATGAAGAAAGATGTCACCTGGTATGTCTGGGCCTGCGAGTTGTGTCTCTGGGCCAAGGTTCTCCACCACCGCCCTTACAGTCTCCTCAAGCCGCTCTCCATTGATTGCTACCCCTGGTCCTCTATATCAATGGACCACATCATCAAGCTCTCCAAGTTGGAGGGCTTTGACACCATCCTCATTGTCATCTGCCACCTCACTAAAAAAGCCATCTTCATCCTCTGCTGCACTACTGACAATGCCCTGGAGTTTGCCAAACTCTTCCTTGAACATATATTCTCAAAACACAGACTCCCAGATGATATCATATCTGACTGTAGCCCCCTCTTTGTCTCCTAGTTCTGGCAGTCTCTGTGCAAGACTCTCAGATTCCTAACCTCTCCATTGCCTATCACCTGAAGACCAATGGCCAGACTGAATGAGTGAACCAGACCCTGGAACAGTATCTCTACCTCTATGTTAACTACCTACAGAATGACTGGCATGGAACTACCCTTGGTGGAGTTCACCTGCGCTGCCTACACCTCCTGCCCCTCCCCCAGCACTGCACCCCCAATCCTTGCCTCCAACTTTGCCACCTGAGCCTGCAACGCCACCAACTCTGTCTCACATGCTCTCACTACTGCCAGCACCCCATCCTGTTCCTGCCAGGCATTGTTCTGGTCCACCATCACCACCGCTATTTCATTCTGCCTCCTTCCTGCCTGCCCAAGCTCCTCCTGCAGATGCCAAAGCAACTCCACATTCAACACTAACAGACTCTCCTCCATCGGCTCCTGTGAAAAGGACTGCAAATGCACCAAGGTGGGTGAAAAGATGTGGAGCTCCAGTGAACTCACCAATGATGTGTCACTCTGGGGCCTCTTGCTCAGCCCTGCCTCAGGAGACAGAGACACCCATTGCTTGCCTCAGGCAACCACCAATGGCCTCTGCCTCCCATGTGGCAGACCCACCCTAATAAGTGGGGCCAAGATCACCTCCTCCTCTTCACTCTCACTGCTCTCCTCCCCTAACTTAGCCTGACCCTCCTCACTCTCCCTGGGACAGGAAGCCCCCTCAACACCAGCCTCCACACCCACTGACTGCGGCTTTGCCTCCTCACCCATCTGCCTCAAAGCCCACTTCAGTGACCACCCCTGCTCCTCTGCCACACAAGTCACCTGCCACAATCTCAAAACTGAACACTTCTCGTGTTTGCAATGACACAAGAGACACCAACAAGTCCTAGTAACTCCCAGCTACTGGTGCCTCAAACTTGCAAATGTTTCTGCAGCAGGCACAAGATACGCACTATCAGTACAATCAGGACAACTCAAGGATGAAGGCAACAAACTCACTGAGCCATGGTCTTGACACCATGCTTGTATCAGGGGACTGTGCAGCTGACCCACCGCTGCGGCAAAACAGTCTGGCATCACATCTGCCTAGGCAATCCAATGGGCCACCAGCACAGGATGAAACACCCTATACACTGGGGGCCAAAGAAGGCCTCAGCGGGTGAGCTGGTGACACGGGGGCAGACTGAACTGGCTAACGCTGTATGACAACTGTTGGGAGCATATGAGATGGCCTCACCACTGACAATGACATACCTAAGAAACGTAACATCAGTGAGCAGAAGCTCCAGGATGGCAAAGAACTTACAACAAGTTGCCTATCAATGGTCCTGGTGCTGCTCAAACAATGCCCAGCACTCACCATAAGCTGCCCATGCACCTGTGTCACTTTGATCAGAAGAGGGTAGAGTAGGAGACAATGAGGAAGAAGAGGACATAAGGAAGGGTGGTTTGAAAAAATTAACAAAGTTTTTTTCCTTTTATTTGCATATGGAACTTCTTGATGGCTGCCAAACTTCAACTTCAATGATGCCAGAAGCAGCACAGCCACACAATTCCTGCACATCTTGAGGGTCTTGATGCTGAAGGGGAGGTGATGTCATGATCCACCACCCACTGCCAGTACTCAGTGTCACGACCCGCTACCGACCCCTGGGACTTAGCCCCGGCCCCGGGACTCCAGCGCTCCCAATACCACCCCCATAGCCGCCCCAGGCCCGGACCGCTACCCGGCCAACTCCCCTGGCCATCACCGGCCATCACCGCCCGTCAACGCCACAGCCACCGCCAC
>JAGGAQ010000582.1:0-12153 GCA_017657225.1 Termitomyces sp. T69sscA | reverse complement strand
TCAGTCAAGCTGTCTGTCATGTCAAAAATGCCAAAAAGTAAGTATGGAATCGCCCCAATGTCAATATAGTGAAATGATGGTGGTTACTAGGGAGCGGCGGCAATGCCAGCAAAACTTCAGGGTCAAGAAAATAAAGTAAATAACTCGAAAAATTAATGATGAAAAATATGCCAAAAGTAAGCCCAGGGTTCGAACCTCAGCTTTTTGAGGGGGTGGCAGGTGATCCATAGGATGCGCTAACCACTAATCCAAGTGGTTGTGCCAGGAAAATTGTTAGTACGCCTTTTGATACAACCTGGGTCTTATCACTGGTGTCATGGTCTTTAAGAAACTGTTGGTGCCTTTCCTTGGTAAAGTGTCCAGTGGGCTGAAATGGCAGTGGATTAGGGTTCAAAGGTGGCATGTCAGCTAGTGGGTCACCAAGGATCTTTCCCTCAATTCTAAACTCCATGGGAACACTGCTGGCGACAGGTTTGGTTTTGAGTGCTATGAGCTTATACTTCTTCTTGACCTGTACTCCTTTCCTTTTAGGGGTGTTAGCTTGTGCATATGTAGGGTGAAGTTCCAAGGGAGTGGGTATGATTGATTGTGTAAGTCCAAGAATGGCAGGAGAAGGAAAATGAGGTAGAGTAGTGAAGTAAGTGTCAGAAGAAGCATATGGTTCAAAGGTTTCAGTGATGATGCCCAAAATTGTACCAAGTGGTGTTGGGGTAGGCAGTCACAAGGCAAGTAGCATCAGGCTTGCTAGTGGAGGTGAGCCAGGCAGGGTCCCAGAAGACAAGTTAGTGGAGAACAGCAGTAAGGGAGTGGTAAGGTAATGCTTAGTGTAGTTGCTAAGCGTGCAATGCCTGCCATAGTTGCAAGGCACGTAGATGATGAGGACACTGGCATACTCCCAGTGGCAAGACAAGGACACCATACAAAAGTGCTCTTGGCATAGAGTAAGCTTGAAAAAGGCGGAATTGAGCTCTGAAGTCCAAGCATAAGAGATAAAGGGTGAAGATAACTTGTTATTTGCAGGCTATAAGTACAGTAAATATAGTAAAGTATAAGCAAAGTCACCATTGGCGACCAACACAGGGAACTAGTAAGTAAATAATAGGCAACAATCTTTTATATAGGAAAGTGTCTATCAGACCTTAGCAATGCCCAGCAGCGCCAGTCAGGCTGTCTGTCGTGTCAAGATGCCAAAAAGTAGGTATGAAATCACCAAAATGTCAGCGTCATGAAATGATGGTGGTTACCAGGGTGCAGCGGCAAAGCCAGCAAAACCTTGGGGTCAAGAAAATAAGGTAAAAATAAGTCAAAAAATAATAATGAAAAATACGCCAAGTATATGTCCAAGGTTTGAACCTCAGCCTTTTGAGGGGATGCCAAGTAATCCGGGGGGCGTGCTAACCACTAATCCATATGGCTGTGCCAGTGAAATCATCAGTATGCCTTTTGATACAACCTGGGTCTTATCATCGGATGTGATAAGGTACAAATAAGACAGTGCAGGATTTTCAAGTGGGGTGGAACTATCAATAGTATTAGTACTAGGAGTCTGAAGAGGGGAGAGTACTTCAGGGTCAAGAAAGGCCATTTTTAACATATATAAATTGTCCAAGATATGATCATACTCCAAAGTCAGTACCACATCTCCATAATCATTGTCGTTGCTAATCACATCCTTGATGGTGGATGAAAACATGAGTGTCGGTGCTCATCCAAGCGTTGGCATGTGAAGAGGGGTTCTTTGCTGTGTGGTCCTTTGTTCCTACCCCTTGAAAACGTAGGCACCATGCACCTAAGACCAGAGTTAGAGTTGCTAATGGTCAAGGTGATCTCCTTGTTGGTAATGGTCTGGACTATAAAGCGCGCCAAGACATCAAAGGGTCAGCCAAGAAGGAGGTCATAAGCAGGGGAACAGATGATGTGAATTTGAAGGTAAAATGTTATGTCTCCAATGGTGCAAGGTACATTCTTGGTGAGGCCCAAGGACCTGTCGATGGTGCCATTGGCACTTTGCATGTTGAGTACAATGTTAGGGTTGTAGATTAAACTAGGGTCACTGGCAACCTCTGCCACCATGGAGATAATCTGGGAGCAGCTGTCTACAACAGCCTCTACCTCTGTGTGGTGGTCTATGGTCATCATTATGGAGCATATTGCTTAGGAGTCATGTGCTACTGTTGAAATGGCCAGGTCTTCATCAGTGTTGAGGGATTTGACATATGTTTCAACAAGATCAATGGAGGTGGTGTTAGTGACTTTGGCAGGGATTAATGATACAGTATTTGTGCTTAGCATAGGTGGTGTATCACTGGCAACCACAAAGCCTGGCAGTGCATTGTTGAATTTGTCCACCTTGGCTACTCCAGTGGCTACTTGGCGCTTGGGGGTTACCGCTGTCCATATTTGGTTTCTGATGTCAGGCACTATGCTGCATAACTCCTCCACTGACAGGGTGACTGTCACGACCCACTGCTGACCCCCAGGACTCAGCCCTGGCCCCAGGACTCCAACTGTTAGGTTCCGCTGACCACGGAAGCTCAGTCCACTGGGCGAATACCTTATGTGGTGATCACCATATACACAGATGCAGAGCACCAGGAGGGGCACGAGGCATAGGAGACCAAAGCAGGGCAGGAGAGGTGTGCTGGGGAGTGCCAGTAGCGCCGGATGAGTGGGCGAGTGCTGGAGGGGTGGAGGACAAGTGCCAGGGAGTAGGCGCGAGTCCTGGGGAGACAGAGGGTGGAACAAGCGAGCACCAGTGCATGAGCAAGTCCCAGGGTTCAACGAGATGATGGACGTGAGGACTTAGTGAGTCTCAGGGATGGAAACAGAAATGCGGAGATTAAGTGAGCCAAAAGGGAAAAGGGTCGAGATAAGATAAGGAGAAAGGAAACAGAACAAGTTGAGATTGGAACCGGAGACAGAAGAGACTAGAGAACTTAGAGTTGAGAGAGAGAGAAGAAGCAAAGCAGAGTGGAATTAGAGTAAGAAACAAGTAGAGACAATGCAAGGAGACAATACGAGGAGAGTACGATAAGAAATGAAGCAAAGTGGAAATAATGAGACTGGAATGCATGAGAAGACGAGACAGAGACAGAACACAACAAAACAATACAGAAGTTACGGTAATATCAAGACTAGAGTACTACTTACTACTCTACGACTTATATACTATGCAGCAGGTAGGCCCCAGGGCTCAGGCCCGGGTTCCAGTAGCAGATCGCAGCACTGGGGCTTGGAGTGAGACCCAGGGGCCATGCAGGGTGGAGTGGGGGTTGAGACATGTTGCGCAGCATGGAGGTCTTGCACTGGGAATGCAGAGATACATGGTGGTGGGGCGGTGAGGAGGGGAGCAGGAGCGGGGCATGGCGTGCGGAGGTCAAGTCAGCGGTGATGCATGGTTGTGATGCATGATGGGGGTTTCGGCGCAGGCCAGGGGCAACGGGTGTTGCCTGTGCCAGCGCTAATGTGGCAGCTATGGGCGGTGTGATAGCTGAGGCCGGCGCTGATGTGGCGGTCACAGTGGTGATTGCTGGGGATGCTGCAAGTGGCGGTGGCTGGTGGCGTTGATGAGCGGTGATGGCCAGTGATGGCTGGGAGTTGCCGAGGGAGTTGGCTGGGTAGCGGTCCAGGCCTGGGGCGGTCGCGGAGGTGGTTTTTGGAGGGTTGGAGTCCTGGGGCCAGGGCTGAGTCCCAGGGGTCGGTAGCGGGTCATGACACCAACCCTCCCCAAAACAACCCCCACAACCGCCCCAGGCCCAGACCACTACCTGGCCAACCCCCTCAGCAGCCCCTGGCCATCATTGCCCGTCACCGCCAGCTTAGTCCACTGGGCGAGTACCTTACATGGTGATGACCATGTCCACAGACACAGAGCACTGGTAGGGCACGGGGTGTAGGAGGCCGAAGCGGAGCAGAAGAGGTGTGCTGGGGAGTGCCAGTAGCACTGGATGAGTGGACAAGTGCTGGGGTGGGTAGGAGAACAAGTGCCGGGGGGTAGTCGCAAGTCCTGGAGATACAGGAGGGCAGAACAAGTGAGCGCTGGTGCATGAGCAAGTCTCGGAGTTCCAAGAAATGACAAGCGTGGGGACTGAGCGAGTTCCAGGGATGGAAATGGAGACGTGGAGATTAAGTTGGTCGAAAGGGGAAAGGGTCAAGAGAAGATAAGGGGAAAGGAAACAGAACAAGTCAGGATTGGAACCAGAGACAGAAGAGACAAGAGAACTTAGAATTGGGAGAGAAACAAGGAGCAAAGCAGAGTGGAATTAGAGTAGGAGACAAATAGAGATGACAAAGGAGATGATATGAGACGAGTACAATAAGAAACAAAGCAAAGTGAGAATAACAAGACCAGAATGCACGAGAATACAAAACAGAGACAAACATGACAAAACAATATGGAAGTTACAGTAATATCAAGATTAGAGTATTACTTACTACTCTACAACTTATATACTATGCAGTAGGTAGGCCCCCCCGGGGCTCAGGCCCAGGTTCCAGTGGTGAGTCACGGCACTGGGGCTTGGGGTGAGACTTGGGGGCCATGCGGGATGGGGTGGGGGTTGAGACATGTTGCGCAGCGTGGAGGTCTTGTACTGGAAACACAGAAACACGTGGCAGCAGGGTGGTGAGGAGGGGAGCAGGAGCAGGGTGTGGTGTGCGGAGGTCAGGTCAGCAGTGATGCGTGATCGTGATTCATGATGGGGGTCTTGGCATGGGCTGGGGATGTCAGGTGTTGCTGATGCCAGCACTGATGTGGCAGTTATGGGCAATGTGATAGCTGAGGCCGGCGCTGATGTGGCGGTTACAGCGGTGATGGCTGAGGGGATGCCAGGAGTGGTGGTAGCTGTGGTGGTGACAGGCGGTGATGGCTGGGGGCTGCTGAGGAGGCCAGGTAGCAGTCTAGTCCCAGGGTGGTCGTGGAGGTTGTTTTGGGGAGGGTTGGAGTCCTGGGGCCGGGGCTGAGTCATGGAGGTCGGTAGTGGATCATGACAATACTCACTTTTTAGCATCTTGACAAGAATTCCACGAGCTCTACCAATGCAGAGCCATCCCTGAAAGCACCCAAAACACGCTACAGGTGAATCTCAACCTCTGGGACGAACTGCGCACCCTGGTGAACGAGATTCACACTAGCCCCACTCCCTGGCGCTTTGAGGACCCTGTGGACCCCACATGCTCATTCTACATGCAGTTCAAGGAGCTGATCAAACCCTGGGACCCTGTTCCCACCCTGGTACCCCGCCAGCAGGAGGAGCTCAATGCGGCATCCAACATTTTAAAGGCCCTCCATTCCACCGGAGGACTCTTTGACCAGCCTGCCACCCGCACCATTGATCTTTCAGCGCGCCCCCATGCGAACTTCTTCCCCAGTGCCTTCCACACATGAGGACAACCCGCTGACACCAACTCCCACCCTGACACTCCTCCCCACCCTCTGCCTGCTGACAACAGCCATGCCTCCACTCACACCCTCTCCTACATCAATGAACTAGAGTTCCTGGTGGCGGTTCAGCACCTCCTGGCGGAGTCCCCACCTCAGAATTTCAATGCGACTGTCCTCCCCATTTCAATCTGTGCCATCCCTGTGGCAACGCACCCCCTCCCCGCAATAACCCGCCACCCCTCTGCCAACCTGCAGCCCCCGGCGCACCTTGACCACCCCCCTGCCAGGGACCACCGCAACCCCCTGCTCCCCCAGAACCCCCACCTAGCCAACCTTTCAACGCCAATCTGGGAACACTGCCCCCTGGAGGACCGCCACCCCCATGATGGGTTCAGAGACCGCCCCCAGGGAACAACAGCAGACCACCTCCCAGCGGCAGACCCTCCAATGGCAGACCCCCAGTGGATGGGGCCCAGCAACAGATGCTTTTCCTCCACAGTGTAGTGGAGGAAACCACTATTACTACTACTACAATGCAGCACCCCCACCCTGCAACGCCAATCCGCAGGACAACATCTGCGATGCGCTAATGCATGAAGATAAACTTGACATCCAGAAACCTGAACCCTTCCATGGCCGCGACCCCTGCAAATGGAGAACGTTCTTCACCCAGTGTTTCACCATGTTCCAAGCTAAGCCCCTCACTTTCCAACTTGAGAGCTCACATGTGGCCTTTGGTGATGTGATAGCCGAGACCTGGCGCTGATGTGGCGGTCACGGCAGTGATGGCCGGGAGGTGCCGCGAGTGGTGGTGGCTGTGGCGTTGACGGGCGGTGATGGCCGGTGATGGCCGGGAGAGTTGGCCGGGTAGCGGTCCAGGCCTGGGGCGGCTATGGGGGTGGTATTGGGAGCGCTGGAGTCCCGGGGCTGGGGCTAAGTCCCAGGGGTCAGTAGCGGGTCGTGACAGGTGAGCTAAGCAGGGTCCCAGAAAACAGGTTAGCAGAGAACAGCATTAAGGGAGTAGTGAAGGTAAGTTTAGCGTAGTCGCCAAGTGTAGGGTGCCTGCCATAGTTGCAAGGTGTAAGAATTCCTAGTACACCAGCGTAGATCTAGTGGCAAGACAAAGAACACTGTACAAAAGTGCGCTTGGCATAGAGTAGACTTATAAGAGACTAGATTGAGCTCTGAAGCCCAAGCGTAAGAGGTGACGGTGAAGGTAACTTGTTATTTTGCATGCTATAAGTACAGTATATATAGTAAAGTGTAGGTGAGGTTGCCGTTGGTAACCCTTGAGTCATCAACACAGGGAACTAGTAAGCAAACAGTAGACCACAATCTTTTATATAGAAAAATGTCCATCAGCTCTTAGCAACGCCTAACGGCGTTAGTCAAGCTGTCTGCCATGTCAAAAATGCCAAACAGTAAGTATGGAATCGCCCAAATGTCAATATAGTGGAATGATGGCAGTTACTAGGGAACAGCGGCAACGCTGGCAAAACCTCAGGATCAAGAAAATAAAGTAAATAAATCAAAAAATAATGGTGAAAAATACGCCAAGCATAGGCTGGGGGTTTAAACCTCAGCTTTTTGAAGGGGGTGGCCAGTAATCAATAGGGCACGCTAACCACTAATCCATGCAGTTGTGCCAGGAAAATTGTTAGTACACCTTTTGATACAATCTGGGTCTTATCAGTGCCTTGAAACTCCTCCAGGAACTCCAACTAGCAAAATGGGGCCACTGCAGGCAACCAGACCACCGGCGCTGCACTGCCTCCCAATCCCGTCGCTTGGCCACCCCTGGAATGAGGATTGGCCAACATCAATCAATCCCTGGGACCTCGTCCACAAACGCAACTCAATGCCGCCAATATGCAAGAAGCCCTGGACCCCAACCAGACCGACCCTGACTCACCTACAGACCCCCACGACACTCTGGTCTATGCTGACAATGAGGAGGCCCTGTGCACAAGTAGGTTTAGGAACCGGCTATGGATTGACATACTAGAGAAAACACAGGAGAAGCAATGGTGTGAGGGGGCATGCATCTTGTGTGGTGAGCAAGGTCACTTCATCAACAAGTGCCCTAAACACCAGGTTGTGGGACAAGCCATGTGGACCATTGACAGTGAAGACTGTGACTTCTGGTTTATAAAAAACGACCCAGCAGTTTAGATCACAAAGACGCACTAAATCACAGACCAGACTTCAACGTCTTCTCTGCTCCAGCTACACACCTTTGCGCAACAGCTCTATCCCCAGACACCTCTTTGGCTCACCTCCCCTCCCAATCCTCCCAGATTCTTCTCCTCCATACTATCCTCTCACACTCCTCCACCCCGGTCAGTACCCTGGTTGACAGCGGCGCCACCAACAACTTCATCAACGAATCACTGGCAACACTGGCCACTACTCCCCAGAAATTACTCCTTCCCATCCACCTCACCCTCTTTGATGGCAGCTCCACCTCTGCTGGTGACATCACCCACTACGTGCAGACCACCCTCACCTTTGCCAACGGTTAGCAGCAAGACCTCTAGTTGCTTGTGACCTGTCTGCATGCCTCTGCCCCCCTCATCCTGGGCCTCCCCTGACTCCACTCCACCACCCTACCCTGGGACTTGCTTGCACACCGGCGCTCACTCATTCCACCCTCCTGTATCCCCAGGACTCGCGCCTACCCCCCAGCACTTGTCCTCCACTCACCCCGGCACTTGCCCACTCCTCTGGCGTTACTGGCACTCCCCTGCACACCTCTCCCACCCCGCTTTGGCCTCCTATGCCTCATGCCCTACTGGTGCTCTGCATCCATGGACACAGTGATCACCACATAAGGTACTCGCCCAGTGGACTGAGCCCCCATGGTCAGCAGAACCTGACAGGTATGAAATCACCAAAATGTCAGCATTGTGAAATAATGGTGGTTACTAGGGTGCAGCAGCAAGGTCAGTGAAACCTTGGGGTCAAGAAAGTAAGGTAAAATAGTCCCAAAAAATAATAGAAAGATATGATAAGTGCTTGTCCAGAGATTTGAACTCTGGCCCTTTGGGAGGGCACCAGGTAAACTATAGGATGTGCTAACTACTAGTCCACAAGCCTGTGCCAGACAATATATCAGTACACCTTTTGACACAACCTGGGTCTTATCAGCAAATGTATTGCTCCAGGGTATTGCATCATCCTCTGCTCATGGTGTGGCCTAGTTTGCCACAAAAATGGCAAAGACTGTTAGCAGCATTAGGAGTATGGGAGGTACTAAGCTGAATATTAATCATTGTTTCTATTTGTGTCATGGTAGAGGCAACTGCGGCGCTAATGGCAGCTTTCATATCTTCTTTCTTAATATAACTTTTGGTAGCGACTGTGTTGTTGGCAACTGGGGGCTGGGTTGGAGCCAGCAAGATTTCCTTGGTGCAGGAGATGCCTAGACTTGTGTCAGTACCTTTAAGATGCCAAGTATCTGCCTCAAAAACATTCTTAACGTAATAAGGGTCTTCAGGGTGATGGGTCAGCTTGAGGATCTCAAGGTGCCTAGCAATCTTGGCCCAAAGTGAAGTCAGAATACCTTGTTGGAATAGGCAGTGTTCTTCATTGGCATGTAGCTTGCCATGCTGGAGTAGCCAATGAGAGATCTTTCAAAATTTGTGGTAGTATGTAGAGAAGGTTCCAAGAGTACAGGTGCTAAGGTCAAAATTATTCTGTACTAACTGGTGGAGCTCGTTTACCATGTACTGCATAGACTCCTCAGTGCCAAGGTACAATCAGATAACAGCTTCCTTCCAAGTTTTGTAGAATATAGCAGTAGGGGCTTGGTCAGCAATGGTAGGAGTAGTGGCAGAGAACTTGGGAAGGCCAGTCCAAGTCTTCACCGTGTTGTAAGTGACATATCTATCAGGTTCCACTGACCATGGGGGCTCAGTTCACTGGCAAATCCTTAAGTAGCATGCACAATGTTCACAAACACAACAGTACTATTGAGAGCAGTGCATAAGAGACCAGGGCAGGACTGGGGATATGAGTGGGGTTGAGCAAGGGATCACTGGTCACATTGGAGCAGGGATACAAGTGTCGACGATAGGGAAGGGGGGTGGAAAACAAGTGCCAGGATAAGTGCAAGTATTGAGGATACAAGGGAAGAAGATGAAACAAGCATGTGCGAGTGAGTCCTGGGGCTAACAAATAGAGAGCCAGGGTGAGTGCAGGGACTTAGCGAGTCCTGAGATCAGAGGCAAAAGGCACAGAGATCTAAGCAAGCTGAGAAAGGAAAGAGTCAAGATAAGATAGAGGAAAGAAGAACCAAAATGAGTTGAGATGAAGGCAAGAGACAAGGCGAGTAGAGAAGGAACTTAGAGACTTGAGGTGGAGGAGAAGAGATAAAGCAGAGATAGATTCAGAGTACAAGACAAGTAGAGATGAAGGAAATCAAGGTGATATGAGATGAGTACAATACAAAAAGAGATAGAGTCAAAAAACGGAAACCAGGACATGCAAGACTAAGAGACAGAGACAAAGCACAAAACTAGAGACAAGAAGTACAGCAATATCAAGACTAGAGTACTAGTTGCTAGCAAAGTGGAAATAATGAGACCAGTGATAAGACCCAGGTTGTATCAAAAGGCATACTAACGATTTTCCTGGCACAACTGCATGGATTAGTGGTTAGCATGCCCTATGGATTACTGGCCACCCCCCTTCAAAAAGCTGAGGTTCGAACCCCTGGCCCACCCTTGGCATATTTTTCACCAGTATTTTTGATTTATTTACTTTATTTTCTGATTTATTTTCTTGACCCCGAGGTTCCACCAGCATTGCCGCCATTCCCTAGTAACTGCCATCATTCCACTATATTGACATTTGGGCAATTCCATACTTACTTTTTGGCATTTTTGACATGGCAGACAGCTTGACTGACGCCGTTAGGCGTTGCTAAGAGCTGATGGACATTTTCCTATATAAAAGATTGTGGTCTACTGTTTACTTACTAGTTTCCCATGTTGGCAACTCAAGGGTCACCAACAGTGACCTTGCCTACACTTTACTATATATACTGTACTTATAGCATGCAAAATAACAAGTTACCTTCACCATCACCTCTTACGCTTGGGCTTCAGAGCTCAATCTAGTCTCTTATAAGTCTACTCTATGCCAAGCGCACTTTTGTACAGTGTCCTTTGTCTTGCCACTGGATCTACGCCAGTGTACCAGGAATTCTTACGCCTTGCAACTGCAGCAGGCACCCTACACTTGGCAACTACGCTAAGCTTACCTTCACCACTCCCTTACCGCTGTCCTCTGCTAACCTGTTTTCTGGGACCCTGCCCGGCTCATCTCAATTAGCAAGCCCAACACTTTACGCCTTGTGACTGCCTACCCAGACACCACTTGGTACAATTTTGGGTGTCATCACTGGAACATGAGAGAAGATGAGACAGAGACAAAATACAACAAAACAATACAGAAGTTACAGTAATATCAAGACTAGAGTACTATTTACTACTCTACAACTTATATACTACGCAGTAGGTAGGCCCTGGGGCTCAAGCCCAGGTTCCAGTGGCGGGTCGCAGCACCAGGGCTTGGGGTGAGACCTAGGGGCCATGCAGGATGGAGTGGGGGTTGAGACATGTCATGTGGCATGGAGGTCTTGTACTGGGAGCACAGAGACATGCAGCGGCAGGGCGGTGAGGAGGGGAGCAAGGCATGGCATGGTGTGCGGAGGTCAAGTCAGCAGTGATGCATGATTGCGATGCATGATGGGGGGTCTTGGCATGGGCTGGGAGCGACAGGTGTTGCCGGTGCCGGCGCTGATGTGGCAGCTGTGGGTGGTGTGATAGCCAAGGCCGGCACTGATGTGGCGGTCACGGCGATGATGGCTGAGGGGGTGCCAGAAGTGGCAGTGGCTGGTGGCGGTGATGGCCGGGGGCTGCTGAGGGGGTTGGCCAGGTAGCGGTCTGGGTCCAGGGCGGTTGTGGGGGTTGTTTTGGGGAGGGTTGGAGTCTCAGGGGTTGGTAGTGGGTCGTGACAGTAAGAGGTAACGGTGAAGGTAACTTGTTATTTACAGGCTATAAGTACAGTATATATAGTAAAGTGTAAGCAAAGTCGCCAACATGGGGAACTAATAGGTGAATAGTAGACTACAATCTTTTATATAGAAAAATGTCCATCAGCTCTTAGCGACGCCTTATGGCACCAGTCAGGCTGTCTGTCATATCAAAAATGCCAAAAAGTAAGTATGGAATCACCAAAATGTCAACATCATGAAATAATGATGGTTACTAGAGAGTGGCGGCAAAGCCGGCAAAATCTTGGGGTCAAGAAAATAAGGTCAATAAATTGAAAAATAATAATGAAAAATATGCCAAGTGTATGTCCAGGGTTCGAACCTCAGCTTTTTGAGGGGGTGGCAGGTAATCCATAGGGTGCGCTAACCATTAATCCATACAGCTGTGCCAGGAAAATCGTTAGTATGCCTTTTGCTACAACCTGGGTCTTATCAGCAAGGAACTAGTAAGTAAATAGTAGCCAACAATCCTTTATATAGGAAAGTGTCCATCAGACCTTAGCGATGCCTAGCGGCACCAGTCAAGCTGTCTGTTATGTCAAAAATGCCAGAAAGTAGGTATGAAATCACCAAAATATCAACATCGTAAAATGATGGTGGTTACCAGGGTGCAGCGGCAAAGCCAGCAAAACCTTGGGGTCAAGAAAGTAAGGTAAAATAAATCAAAAAATAATAAATGAAAAATATGCTAAGTGTTTGTCCGGGGTTCAAA
>JAGGAQ010000581.1:0-12171 GCA_017657225.1 Termitomyces sp. T69sscA | reverse complement strand
AGAAACATTCAAATCAAATTTTCAAACCAATCGGATTGTTTTTACATTGTTTTGCCAAAGAACATTGTTCCCTGCCCCGGTGATTAGAATATTCTTTAGATTTCCTGGGCCAAAATATCATAAAGACATTGTTCAAAACAATCAATGAGCATTATAATTTTTTTTTTATTTCTATTTGGATAGTATCACAAGTACCATTGAAATACCATTTTAAGTTTGGTTACAATATTTTTATATTGTTTTGACAAAAACACTCAAATGAAAATTTGAAACCAATCGGATTATTTTTACTATATTTTTACATTATTTTGCTAGAGAACGTGGTACCAAAGGTGGACAGCAAGTCATGACAACTGCCACATCAGTGCTGGCCCTTAGCAATCTCCAGTGCTTCCCCTGACCTCCACTGAGCACTGATCACACATCACAACTAATGCATCACTCCTAGTCTGGCCTTCACACACCACACTCCCTCCTTTACTTGACTCTCTCACCATTCCATGCCTTCCACTTGCTCATGCTCTCAAAGCAATGTCCTTTCCTTAAAAGCTTCCTTTGCACTACATGACTCATGCCAACATCTACTATGGTCTTGCATGATCCCCGGGCTTCACTTGGAGCCTCAGCACCACAACTCATCACCAGGGCTTGGGCCTGGGCCCTGGAGCCTACCTACTTACTATTGTATATATAAGTCATAATGTAGCCTCTGGTACAGTAGTCTTGATATTGCCCATAGTCTTATATCTCCGTCTCTGTCTTGTTTTGTGTCCATGTCCTGGTCTCCTAGTTTTTGACTTTGTTCATTTCATCTTGTATCAACTCGTCTTGTTTCCTATTCATCTCATATTATCTCGTTACTCTTGTCTCTACTTAACTTATTTCTCCTTTCCAATCTATTCTCTGCTTCTATCTCTCTCTCTTTGCCTCAAGACCTTAAGTTCCTCTTGCCTTATCTTCATCTCCTATCTCCATTTTGACTTCATTCTATCTTTTGTCTTGACGCTTTCTTTTTTTGGCTTGGCTAGGTCTCCACGCTCTCATCTCTGATCTCAGAACTTGCTAAGCCTCTGTTACTTGCCCTGGTCCCTAGATCCCTGATTCTGGGGCTTGCTATCAGCCCCAGCACTCATCTTCCACCCCTCATCCATGCTCTCAGTACTCACCCTCATGCTCTTTACCCTGGACATAACCAGTGCTCCTCACCTATTGTCTACTCACCTTCTGGGTCCTGCCTCTCATTTTCTCCTGCCCTGCACTCATCTACAGTATTTGCCTTGCACAGAACATTATGTTTGCCACATAAGAAATTGCCCAGTGATCTGAGCCCTCATGGTCAGCAAAACCTGACACACACTCTGCCATCATTTATTTAAGACAATATACTAAATAAAGAAATAAAAAGTGGCAGTCTGAGTAAGTGCATGCCTCATCTCACACTACACCTACTATGTGTATAGCCACACTCAAAGGTTAACTCTGGTCACCTATACAGTTGTTCTCATGCCTCTGCCACCCACTGATGTGCTACACTAAGCAGTGGAGATCCTTGGACTTGTTCTCTTTGGATTCCCCTCTGCTATGTGACACACTCTTCAATTCAATTGAAGTAACTAAGTGTCAGGGGACTTCCATTTTGTTCTATGCAAACTTCTCTTTGCTCTGTCCCCTTGCATTCCTTGGGACCTCCAGAGCCTGCTCTAGACCTCCAGAAATCTCTGGAGGTCATTTCCTTTCTGGAAAACCTCCAGAACATCCTGCACTTCCTGTTCAAGCATTGTCAAGGGTTAAGGTTAGCTCTGGTTCTCCTGTACAGTTGCTCTCATCCCTCTGCCATATGCTAATGCACTGTGCTGGGCAGCAGGGATCCTCAAACTTGTTCTCTTCAGATTCTCCTCTGCCAGGTGATTAATTACCACTGTACAATTGATTACCATTTCTAATATAACTTAACAAAATGCAGTATAGAGTAGAGAGGATACATACATAGAAATCCATACAAAATAGAAACTGACATGGGGCAAGGCCTCAACTGGTATAGGATACAATCAAGTCAAATCAAATATGGGGTGTTTACCTGGAATGCCAACCAGAACTGACCCTCTAGTTTCAATCCATCCAGGCTGTTGGCATAGGAATAGGACAGATTAGACTCCAGGTTTAGAACCAAACAGAGATATACCCAGAAAATGCCCTCTGCAACTCATCTGCATATCAGCCTTGGTCATAGGCATCAACACTGTCATCACTTTTAGTCAGACTGGTGTGACTATACTTGATGAAAACAGCAGTACCCTCCTTGCAGCAGAGCCTCTTATCCTAGGATGACACCTGCATACACTGAAACTACAGTCCGCATTTGCAGAACATGCCTTAACTGCAGCACAAACCCTTGTCAACTTTGACACTTGGCACTGGTGCCTTGTACACACCAACTACCAAGTTGTTGCTACCATGGCCCATGCAGGCATGCTTCCAGGTATACCATCTGCCTCCCTCCTTGTGCAGCCTATGTGTGATGTTTACATTGTCTGTAAACAAACAGAAATGCTGGTGTGCAAGGTATGAGTGGAAGGGCGTAGGGCAGTTGAGAAGCTACAAATAGTCTGAATAGATTTAGCCAGACCAATGAATGTACAATCTTGTACCAGGAACAAATACACTATGGATCTTGTTGATGACTACACAAACATGCCATGGTTGATCCCTCTGAAGTCAAAAAACAACACATTCTTAGCACTCCAGGCATGGCAGAAGGCAAGAGAACTTGAGACAGGCCCCACAGTCAGAGTCTATTAAACAAGTCATGATAGTAAACTCAAAAGCCATCAAATGGAAGCATGGGTTGCCTCAACTGGAACACACCAAGAGTTTGCAGCACCTTACATATCAGAACATATAGGAAGAGTCAAATGCATGCAAAGAATACTCCAAGGAAAAGCAAGAACAATGAGACTTGCCACTAAGTGTCCTGACTCTCTGTGAGATGAGTTCTATCTGACAGCCACACACTTACATGCCAAAATAGCAACAAAGTCACTAAACAGCAAAACACTATTTGAACTGTGGCATGGGAGTTGGTAGGCCAAAAGTGAGTACACCATCAACCACAACATATCACACTGGCCACCACTTCATTACTTCATTATTGTCCCTGTCCCCACATCGTGTAATGGACAATGACTCCATTGTTCACATACATATATATATACAGACCAACATAGAGAGTGCTCTCAGTCACTTACATGAAACTGAGGATACGTCACTCAAGCTTACTTTACACACTGACATTAAGTAATCTATGCTGTAGAATAACTCATTGTTCTTATTCTGAAATGACTTAGAGTTCTAACACAGACCATTCCACTGCTACATGCATGCAAAACACCATGTGCCAAAAAAAATGAAAACTAACATATAACAACAATCAAAAGCAAGAACATTTCTTCTTCATTTAGCTAGACTGATATGTAATGAACACTGCACATTATACACACTTTTTCTCTTTTAATATTTTATTTTTATCTACTTTATATATTATGTATATTATGTAGATTGTCTGCTTAGTGCTTAGCTTAGCAGGCTTGTTCTTGTTATATTACAGTGTTAATACCACTATTTGATCTGATTCACTTGTGCAACTATTGATGCAAAATGGACAAAGTGGACTTAAGTTAATTAATATGAACTTAAGTTTCCTTTTAATACTTCACTAAGTTGTGTTGGCTTAAGTTACACAGCACATGAACTTTTTTATAATGCAATATTTGTCATGTCCTGCTACTGACCACTAGTACTCAGCCTCAGCCCCAGGACTCCAACCTCCCTAAACCAGCCTCCATGATGTCTCAAGCCTAGACTGCAACCCAACCAGCACCTCAGCAGCCCACAGCCATCACTGCCCATCACTGCCACCAGCCACCACCACCTCTGGCACCCCTTAGCCATCACTGCTTGCAGCTGCCACATCAGCACCGGCGCTGGCAATCCCTGGCCCTTCCCCTGGCCTGTGCCAAAGCCTCCCCCAGCTACCACTGAGATGCCCATCACAAATCACGACCATGCATCACTGCCAGTCCAACCTCAGCATACTATGCTTCACTCCCACTTGCCTCCTCACCTCACTGTCTGTCAGGGGACTTCCATTCAACTTCCATTTTGAGCATATCCTACGCCACTCTCCAGGACCTTCAGGGCTCACCTTAGACCTCCAGGACTTGTTCTAGACCTCTGGAGATCTCCAGAGGTCATTTTCTTTTTAGGAAATCTCCAAAACTTCCCATCCTTCCTGTTCAAACATTATTCAAGGTTGAGGTTAGCTCTGGTTACCTGTACAGTTGTTCCCACACCTCTGCTGCCCACTGATGCACCACACCGAGCAGCGGGGAATCCTTAGACTTGTTCTCTTCAGATTTTCCTCTGCTAGGTGATTAGTTACCATTGTATCATTGATTACCAGGTTTAATATAACTTTGGATTTCCCTCTGCTAGTTGTGTGATTGAGCTGCAACTTCCAGAGGTCGCCCTTACAGCAGAATAAGTCTCCTAACTCTGGTCTGGAAGCCCCTCATAGCTTGCCAAGACTCTCTAGGCCCCTATTTGTTGCTTCTTCACCAGGCTTAAATATCCACATAACTCTATGTCTCAGCTCACCAATCTGGACACTCCTCCAGATGCCCTGGCTCCTCAGGATGAGGCCTGGACTTGCCTACTACACTTAGAGATGCAGGTGCAACTGACCCAAGCTTCTCTCACCCACCACACAACCAAACTCTCCACCCTCCGCCAAACCACCAGTCACATCTTCCAGTTCCTCAAGGCACTACTAGAGCGTCTACCCCCTTGCACTGCACCACCTCTGGTGGCAGAGCCATTTCTGGCAGCCCTGGCAGTCCCAGCAGCAGCTCCGGGGGTCCTGGCAGGCTCCTGGGTGCAGTTACCATGTTCGGCACTCCCAGACACATACAATGGTGACCGCACCTCTGGGGAGCGTTTTCTCCAATCCTGCCTCACCTACATTCACCTCAGCAGAGATGCCTTTGACTCTGATGCATTGAAGATAGCTTGGGTGCTGTCCTACATGAAGGCTGGACAGGCCTTCACTTATGCACTGTGTGTACTCCGGCGTCCTGGAGGTGTTGAAAGCTTTACAGACTGGGCCGCCTTTGAAAAGGACTTCTGGGCAGAGTTTTTCCCAATTGATCCTGCCAAGTCTGCTGCACTAGCGCCACACAACAGAGTATCAACAGGTTCACATGTCTGTTGTTAGAAGATGCGAATACACATTCCAATGCCAGTTATTCTAAGACAGAAGAACCTCAAGGTCCCCTCTCCGACATACAAATACCTTCTCCAGGTTCCAAGCCACCCCCCTTGGGGCTGAGCAAGCCCTGTCAGCATGGTTCTCCTGCTTGGGAACGCCGGTGATGACACCCAAAATTGTACCAAGTGGTGTCTGAGTAGGCAGTCACAAGGCGTATAGTATCGGGCTTGCTAGTTGAGGTGAGCTAGGCAGAGTCCCAGAAGACAGGTTAGCAGAGAACAGCATTCAGAAAGTGGTGAGGAAAAGCTTAGTGTAGTCGCCAAGTGTATGGTGCTTGCCGCAGTTGCAAAGTGTATGAGTGACTAGTACACCAGTGCAATTCCAGTGGCAAGACAAGAACACTGTACAAAAGCACCCTTGGCATAGAGTAAACTTATAAGAGGCAAAATTGAGCTCTGAAGCCCAAGCATAAGAAATAACGGTGAAGGTAGCTTGTTATTTGCAGGCTATAAGTACAGTATATATAGTAAGGTGTAAGCAAAGTTGCCGTTGGTGACCCTTGAATCGCCAACATGGGGAACTAGTAAGTAAATAGTAGACCACAATCTTTTATATAGAAAAATGTCCATCAGCTCTTAGCAACGCCTAACGGCATCAGTCAGGCTGTCTGTCATGTCAAAAATGCCAAAAAGTAAGTATGGAATCACCAAAATGTCAATATCATGAAATGATGGCTGTTTCTAGGGAGTGGCGGCAATGCCGGCAAAACCTTGGGGTCAAGAAAATAAGGTAAATAAATCCAAAAAATAAGGATGCAAAATACGCCAAAGGTATGTCCAGGGTTTGAACCTCAGCTTTTTGAGGAGGTGGCAGATAATCCATAGGGCACACTAACCACTAATCCATGCAGTTGTGCCAGGAAAATTGTTAGTACGCCTTTTAATACAACCTGGGTCTTATCACCGGCTGTCCTGGAGATATGTGGTAGCCTCCACTCCCTCAGTAAACTCATTGTGCCTCAATGTGGAGATTGAGACTATGGACACCCAACAGGCCTCAGGGGTCACCGCACTTTTGGATAGCGGAGCAACAGGACTATTTTTAGATGCAGAATTTGTGAAACGCCACAGCCTAACTATGCAACTGCTCTCTAAGCCCATTCTGGTGTTCAACATTGATGGAACCCCCAATGAAGTGGGCACCATCAGCTCCATAGTAGACCTAGTCCTCTGCTATCAGACTCACACCAAACATGCGGTCTTTGCAGTCACCAGCTTAGGCAAGCAAGACATGATCCTTGGCTTTACTTGGCTCTGGGAGCACAACCCAGAGGTAGATGGGCCCAGGGCAAAGTAGCAATGAGCTGGTGTCCTCGGAGGTGCTCTACCTGTGCAACTAAGGTCAAGGAAGAGCACTAGGCTGGTGCGCAAGAGCGTGCAGCCATCCAGGCTTGTTGTGCAAGCCACCTCCCCTTTGCAGACCTTGACCTTCTGGACCCTCTGCTCCTGGCATTCCCCCACAGAGAAGCCCTCTATGAGGATGACCAGAGCAGTGGCAGAGCCCCAGAGGATGAGCTGGGAGGAGAATTCCCTGATAAGGTGGTAGAAGTTGGAGACCAGATCTATGCGACCACCCTGCACCCACCGCTATCTATTGAAGAGATCTGTGCTAGCCAGACCACTTCCCAGCGGTTGGCTCAGGCATTTGCCACCAATTCTCGGCCCCAGGCATTCCGAGATGTGGTGCCTTAGTACCTCCATTGTTTTGAGGACGTATTCTCTAAGGCCTCATTTGACTCACTCCCAGAGTGCAAGCAGTAGAACCACACCATTGAATTGATGCTGGATTCCAAACCCTCTGCCTGTAAGGTTTACCCCTTAGCACCTAAGAAGCAGGATGAGCTCAACACCTTCCTTCAAGAGAACCTGGCCTCCAGCCACATCCGCCCATCCAAGTCACCGATGGCTTCTCTGGTCTTCTTCATCAAAAAGAAGGATGGCTCGCTCCGGCTGGTCCAGGACTACCAGGTCCTTAATGCCATGACGGTGAAGAATTGCTACTCCCTCCTCCTCATCTCCGAGCTCATCAATAACCTCCAGGGAGCGTGGTACTTCACCAAACTGGATGTCTGGTGGGGCTACAACAATGTGCGCATTCAGGAAGGAGACAAGTGGAAGGCTGCCTTCCAGACCAATTGTGGACTGTTTGAACCCCTCGTCATGTTCTTCAGACTCACCAACAGTCTGGCCACCTTCCAGACAATGATGAACGACATCTTCTGGGACCTCATCATGGAGGGTGTAGTGTGCGTATACCTTGACAACATTCTCATCTACACTAACACACTTGAGGAGCACTGCCAGGTTACACACAAGGCCTTGGATAACCTCTGCCAGCATCAGCTCCACCTCAAACTAGAGAAGTGCGAGTTTGAGCAGATCCAGATCAAGTATTTGAGGCTGATCATCTTGCACAGAGCTGCCAAGATGGACCTGGTGAAGGTGGTAGGTGTGGCGGAGTGGCCGGAGCCCAAGAACAAGAAGGAGGTGCAGGCCTTCCTAGAATTCACCAACTTCTACCGGAGGTTCATCCAAGACTTCTCCCATCATGCGCACCCACTATTCTACCTCACTGTAAAGGACATTGCTGGAGCTGGAGACCCCCAGAGCAGACTGCCTTTGATGCTCTCAAGCATGCAGTTACCTCTGGGCCTGTTCTCCTCTTCCCAGATGACAATTCTCCCTTCCAGGTGGAAGCAGACAGCTCCAACTTTGCCACTGGGGCCGTCTTGTTACAACAGTCCCAGAATGATGGGAAGTGGCATTCAGTGGCCTTCTACTCCAAAAGCTTGAATGTGGTAGAGCACAACTATGAGATCCATGACAAGGAGATGCTGGCCATCATCCGGGCCTTTGAAGAATGGCAGCATTTCCTGGAGGGCTCCCAGCATAAGTTTGAGGTTTGGACCAATCACAAGAATCTTGAGTATTTCTGGACGGCCAAGAAGCTCAACTGTCAACAGGCCTGGTGGTCTCTGTACTTAGCCAACTTTGACTTCTTGCTGCACCACAAGCCTGGCTGGAGTATGGGAAAACCCGATGCACTGTCCCAGAGAGCGGACCATGGCATTGGCGGGGATGACAATAGCAACATTGTGCTTCTCCAACCGGAGTTGTTTGACCATCCAGGCCATGGAGGGCTTGGCAGTCTAGGGAGCAGAGGTTGATATCCTCCAGGACATCTGACATGGAAACCAGGATGGCCACCATGAGGATGTTGTTGCTCAGGTGGCCATGGCTCTGAAGTTGGGACCCACCACAGGAGCTAAGTCAGTCTGCACTGATGAATGGGCCCTCTGGGATGGGCTTCTGACCTTCTGGGACTGCATCTACATGCCCAACGTCCCAGAGCTCCACCGGAGGATTGTTGAGCAACACCATGACTCCCGCATTGCCGGGCATTCAGGCCGATGGAAAACGTTGGAGCTAGTGTCCCGAAACTACTGATGGCCCCAGATGTCTCGGTACATTGGATCCTACACTAGCACATGTGACCTTTGCCTCTGGACCAAGCCTCAGCCCCACCAGGGAACTCCACCCACTACCTGTCCCATCCAAATAATGGAGCGTAGCTTTGGTGGACTTCATTGTAGAACTCCCCGATGCTCACAGCTACAATGCCATCATGGTAGTGGTGAATCTCTGTGACAAACAAGCACACTTCATCCTGACCCACACCACCTGCTCTGCCATGGGCACCGCAAACCTGTACCAGAAGAATGTCTGGAAGCTCCATGGCCTCTCAGATGCCTACATGTCGGACCAAGGTCCACAGTTTGTAGCAGAGTTCACTTGGGAGCTCTACCAACTTCTCAATACAAAACTCCACACCTCCACCGCCTACTATCCACAGTCTGATGGCCAGACAGAACACATGAACCAGAAACTGGAGCAGTACTTCTGCCTCTTCTGCAATGAGTGGCAGGACAACTGGGATGAGCTGCTTCCAGATGCAGAGTTCCAGTACAACAACCACGTTCATGCAGCCACGCAGGTGTCACCCTTCCTCCTAGATACAGGACACCATCCATGCATAGGCCTCAAGCCCCAGGCCTGGCCCTCAGAAAATGAAGCTGTGAACAAGTTTGTAGACTGGATGAGGGCAGCACAGGAGGAGGCCAAGGCCACTCTGACAAAGGCAAAGGACAACATGGCCCGATACTATGACCGTGGAAGAACCCCAGCGCCCAAGTACCAGCTCAGAGATCGGGTCTATCTGGATGCCTCTGACATCACCACCACTTGCCCATCAAAGAAGCTCTTGCACCGTCAGCTAGGATCCTTCATGGTGGAATGACAGATAGGCCTGCTAGCCTACCGACTCCGGCTCCCAGCAGGAATGCGACAGCTTCACCTGGTATTCAATGTAGTTAAGCTAACACCAGCTCTGGAGGACCCTATCCTGGAACAACACCAAGTGCCTCCCCCACCCCCAGTGGTGGTCAATGACAACGAGGAGTATGAGGTGGAAGAGATTCTGGACAGTCGCCTATTCTGAAGACAACTACAGTACAAGGTGAAGTAGAAGGGTTACAGGATTGAAGACATCTCCTGGGAGCCCCAGGAGAACATGCATGCACCAGGACGGGTCAGAGAGTTCCACTGGAGACATCCAGACACGCTCTAGGCCATCCAGGGAATCTACCCCATCTCACCAGCAGACCAGGCAATCCAGAACTTTTTCTACCCCACATGTCAAGACGCCGCACACTAGAGGGGGGGTGATGCAGGGGATTTCCATTTGATTTCCATTTTTGGGCACATCCTACGCCACTCCCCAGGACCCCGGAGGCTTGCCCTAGACCTCCAGAACTTGTTCTAGACCTCTGGAGATCTCCGGAGGTCATTTCCTTTTTAGGAAATTCCCAGAACTTCCTATCCTTCTTGTTTCAACATTATCCAAGGTTAAGGTTAGCTCTGGTCACTTGTACAGTTGTTCCCATGCCTCCGCCACCCGCTGATGCGCCACACCAAGCAGCAGGGAATCCTTAGACTTGTTCTCTTTGGATTTCCCTCTGCTAGGTGATTAGTTACCATTGCATCATTGATTACCAGGTCTAATAACACTTTGGATTTCCCTCTGCTAGTTGTGTGATTGAGCTGCAACTCCCAGAGGTCACCCTTACAGATCTTAGCATTAGGAGCTGGTCAACCATATGGGGAATATATATATATAGATAAAAAGGCCACAAAATGGACAAATAAAAGATGAGGAAGAAAAAAGGAGAATGATTTAGCTTTAAAAAATCGAGGTAATGCCAAGTAAGCAACTATTTGCTAGAACTGGGAGTTTCTAAGAAGCATATTATCTTAAGCTAAGTTGTCAAGGGACTACTTCTTTCTCCCTTAATTTCTACCTCTTCTCCCATCCAGGACCTCACACTCTGCTCCACAAGTGACAGAGCTCAATTTATAATTCATATTTCTTTATGATTTTTTTGTTTATATATTTTCTTTGATTTCATTCATTCTTTAGTCTGCTTTCAGTGTTATAGTCACATTCACATAATTTGTCATGTTTCACAATTTGTTGAATGATGAATCATGGTCATGTGACATCTGCATGAACTCTGCAATTTTTAGGTATTTGATTATTTTTAGAGATTTCCCCTTTTTTAGATCATTGATTTAACTGTGGTTTTGCATGAGCCACAGAAGCATCACTCCTAGCATAGGAAATCCTTAGACTTGTCCTTTGGATCTGCATCTAGATAACTAATTATAATTATATTATTTATATGTATTCTGATACACTCTGAATCTTCTTCTGCCAGCTGTGTGACTGAGCCATAGCCTCCAGAGGTTGCCTTTATCAGAAGATATTATTTATTTCAGAGTTTTATTCTAGATCTCATTTTAAACTTATTTAAAATTGAAACAAAGTTTTGTATATACTGTAAAAATCAATAAAATATAATTCATCACTGCCTTACAAAGTATGAATTATGTGGAAATAAGCTCTTGATCAAAATAAATGGAAATTAATTTTGGTTGATATAGTCACTCAACTAATATCAATCTTCACTATTAATACTCTATATTGCATCTGTTATAACTATACATTTTTAGTACCATTTTTGAGCTTTTCTTGTGTGGATCTGTGAAGTGCAAATGATAATCTTGTCAGAGGACTATGCTCTCTGTTCCCCCCCTTTTTCCAATTCATAATTTTCATTCATGCTCTTTCTATAATTCCAAGAATCAATCATTATCTTAGGTTGCATACTGCACTGTGTACACAAATATAATTGGCATAAGAGTTGACTCTCTGATACATGTGCTTACCTCATCAGTAAGCAAGAATTAGGTTAGGGTTGGCTTCTCTGTTGACTTGTACAGTTGTTCTGATGCTTTGAAACCCTCTGGAGCATCCTGTCTGGCCTAAAAAATTACTCAGACTTGTTTTCTTTGGCTCTACCTCTGCCAGGTCAGTAATTGAGCTTGTATATACCTGTACCATACTTGATAGACTTTAGATCTCTCTCTGCCATCTGTGTGGCTGAGCCACAGTCTGCAAAGATGACTCTTACAATATGGTTTTTGAGATTGAAAACCTTCTTAACTGAGAGTTCACAAGATACTTGATATTGATTCCTTTTCTTAGAGATTTCTAAACTTGAGCCCTTATAGTGCTACTTGGTGAAAGTAATAGTGATAGTTCTGGCTCTATAGCTTAGATCTTTGATCAAAGTCACAGTTGATATATAAAAATTGTTATGTTGATTTAACCTTGCAAATGTAATATTCAAGATGTAGATCAAGATATAGAAAGTGTGATGACCACAACTCCTGCAATAGAAGTGATCTACCAACTGGGCTAAAAGGCCACAATGTCAAGCCTGGCTTGAC
>JAGGAQ010000580.1:0-12225 GCA_017657225.1 Termitomyces sp. T69sscA | reverse complement strand
TGTGGCGAGCGGAGGTCAGCGGCAGTGATGTGCGATCATGATGCGTGATGGGGGGTCTCGGCACAGGTCGGGGGTGATGGGTGGTGCCGGTGCTGATGTGACGTGATAGCCGAGATCCGGCGCTGATGTGGCGGTCATGGCGGTGATGGCCAGGAGGTGCCACGAGTGGCGGTGGCTGTGGCGTTGACGGGCGGTGATGGCCAGTGATGGCCAGTGATGGCCGGGGGAGTTGGCCGGATAGCGGTCCAGGCCCGGGGTGGCTGTGGGGGTGGTTTTGGGAGCGCTGGAGTCTCGGGGCCGGGGCTGAGTCCCGGGAGTCGGTAGCGGGTCGTGACAGTGGCAAGAGTAATCACTACTACTATTAATACAATGCAGCACCTCTGCTCCGCAACCCCAAGCCACAGGACAACATCCACAATGTGCTAACACACAAAGGCAAACTTGACATTCAGAAGCCCAAGCCCTTCTACAGCCACAACCCCTGCAAGTGGAGAACCTTCCTCACCCAGTGTCTCACCATGTTCCAAGCTAAGCCCCTCACTTTCCAATTTGAGAGCTCATGTGTAGCCTTTGCTGCCTTGTATCTACAGGGCATTGCCTTTGACCACTACACAGCACTGCTCCAGTTTGATCCCAACAGCTTGGTACTGTCTAACTAGCAAGTGTTTGCACAGGAGTTCTTGAGTAAGTTTGGAGTATTTGACACTGTAGTGGAGGCTGAGGAGAACTTCTTCAACCTTCAAATGCACAACAACAGGCAATTCACCACCTTCATTGTCCACTTCAAGAAGGAGGCCTACAAAACTGGCTGGAACTACAACACTCTCCGATTTGCCCTTTGCCATGCCCTACTCCAATGCATTAAGGATGTCCTCCGCCTCGCCTCCAAACAGCCCAGCTACAACAGTTACAAGGCTCTTGTTACCCAGATTGACCAATAGTATTCAGAGGACTGCAGCAAGTACTCAGCACTCTGGGCACCTTGGAACTCCTCTGGAAACTCCAATTGGCAGACTGGGGCCGCTGCAGGCAACTGGACCACCAGCACTGCATCACCTCCCAACACCGCTGCACGACTGCCCCTGGAACGAGGACTTGCCAACGTCAATCCCCCCTCAGGACCCCACCCACAAACACAACTCAATGCAGCCGACACACAGGAAGTCCTGGACTCCAACCAGGTTGACAACAACTTGCTCAAAGACCCCCATGATGCCCTGCTGCCACCTTCTGCACACCTTTGAAGCTTCACACTATACCACAGCCACCACCACCTCCTTCTTCAGCATCCTCTGCATGCTGAGCCTCTCCGCTGATAGAATCTGCTGACCCACATTGTTCAGCTGCTGCGCTTCATGGTCGGGCCATCACAACAGGCTGTCTAGCCCCATGCTCAGATGCCCCAAGCAATGGAAAATGCAAAACACAAACCGGTTGAGGAAGATGGTCCACCAAGCCTGCTATTCATTGAGGCCCCAACATGAAATATTTGAGGTTCTGGTGGTCAGAGAACACCTCCACCATGTGCAAGTTCCCTTTCAGGTAAGGTTTCCATGCCTTGAATGCATGTACAACTGACAACAGCTCCTTGTTATGCACATCATAATTCTGTTCTGCCAGCTGAAGGGTCTGCAAAAAGAACACCACTGGCCATCCTCCACCTGTTGTGACAATATCACTCCTACCAAGAAGTCAGAGGCATCTGTCTCCATGTAGAAGGGCACCTCCATATTCAGCATCATCAGGACTGGTGCCAACATGAATGCCTGCTTCAATGACTCAAAGGCCGCCTGCTCTTCCTCACCCCACCACCACAAGATGTCCTTCCCTTTCAACTGTTCCAATGGGCACATAACTGTTGTGTATCTTCCATGAATTCTTGATAAAAATTGCAGAATCCTAAAAACTGGTTGACATGCTGAACATTTTGTGGGGTGGGCCAGTCTGTGATGCCACTGACCTTCATGGAGTTCATGCCAATGTGGCCTGGCAAGATCTTCATGCCAAGGTAGTCCACTTCCGATGTCCTGAATTGACATTTCTCCAGCTTCAAGAACAGGTCTGCATTCTGTAAGCATCGTAGAACCTTGCAGATATGGTCATTGTGCTGCACCAGGTCCTCCAAGAATATAATTATGTTGTCCAGGTAGAGGACTATGTAGATGTTGAGCAAGTCATGAAAAAGCTCATTCACCATGCGCTGAAATGCAGCTGGAGCATTTTGCAGGCCAAATTGCATTACTAGGAACTTGAATTGCCTGTAGTGCATCCAGAGAGACATCTTCCACTCATTGCCCTTGTAGATACGGACATTGTAGTAGCCTCAGTGCATGTCCAGTGTCATAAAAACCTTTGCCGCTCTCAGTCAATTCAGCAGTTCTGTCATGAGTGGAATGGAGTATGCATCTGGGTGTGTCACCATGTTCAGGGCCCAAAAAGTCACCACCAGGCATAAGGAGCTGTCCTTCTTCTTCACAAAGAACACAGGGGCCCTGCATGGTGCACACAAGGGGCAGATGTAGCCCTTTGCCAAGTTTTTGTCTATGAACTTCTGCAGGACATGTAGCTCAGCCAGCACAAGTCGGTACAGTTTGCTTGGTGGCTGCAGCTCTGCCCCATCCACTAAGTTGATTCCTATGTAAGTCATGATCTCAGTGAGCTGGCAGGTGTTCTGACTTTGTTTTGTCAAAAACATTGAGGAATTTGTGAAACTTGGCCAGCACCATCTTCACCACCATGTATGTCCTTTCTGGCATAGGTTGCACCTTTTCCACCATTGTCTGAGCAAATGTCCGCCTTGCTGCACCCTGTACCCTCAGTCTGGGCCTCTCTGCTGTCCACACCAACTCTCTATCCCACTTCTGCTCCAGGAACACTTGGCTGCCCTCTTTCTGCTGCCTCTCCTCTGTGTGCCAGATGGCCTCTATCAGGTTCTGCTGACAACAGGGGCTCAGTCCACTGGGCAAATCCTTATGTGGCACACACAATGTCCACAAATGCAGTGGTACTATCAAGAGCATGGAGTGTAAGAGACCAGGGCAGGAATGGGCATACAAGCAGAGTCAAGCAAGGAATCACTGGTCATGCTGGAGTAGGGATGCGAGTGCCGGAGATGGGGAAGGAGGGTGGAAGACAAGTGCTGGGGTAAGCGCAAGTCCTGAAGATGCAAGGGAAGAGGAGGAAATGAGCGTCAGTGCATGAGTGAGTCTTGGGGCTGATGAATAGATAGCCAGGGCAAGTGTGGGGACTTAGCAAGTCCTGGGATCAAGGGCAGGAGGTGTGGAGATCTAAGCAAGCTGAAAAATGAAAGAGTTGAGATAAGATAGAGGGAAGAGGAAATAGAACAAGTCAAGACAAAGGCAAGAGATGAGAGAGTAGAGAAGGAACTTGGAGACTTGAGGCAGTGGAAATGAGACAAAGCCAGAGATAAATTCAGAGTACAAGACAAATAGAGATGAGGAGAAACAAGGCAATACAAGACAATACAAAAAGATATAGAGTCAAAAAATGGAAACCAGAGCACATGAGACTAAAAAATAGAGATAAAACACAAAACTAGAAACAAGAAGTACGGCAATATCAAGACTAGAGTACTAGTTGCTACTCTACAACTTATATACTGTATGGTAAGTAGGCCCCAGGGCTCAGGTCCAGGTTCTGGTGACAAGTCGCAGTGCTAGAGCTCAAGATGAAGTCCAGGGATTGTGCAAGGCAGCAGCAGGGTCGATGCATGTTGTGCAGCGCAAAGGAAGCTCTTGAAAGGAAGGTCTTGCTTTGGGAGCGTGGAGGCAAGGAATGGCAATGAAGTGAGGAGGAAAGTGAAAGTGAGGCATGGCGTGCAGATGTTGAATCAGTGGTGATGTGTGGTTGTAATGTGTGATGGGGGCCTCAGCACAGGCTGGGGGGAGCGCTGAGGGTTGTCAGCACTGGTGCTAATGTGGTGGCTGTGGTTGGGGAAGCATTGAGAATGGCTGGGGCCAGTGCTGATGTGGTGGTCAAGGGCAGTGATGGCCGGAGAGATGCTGGGGGTGGTGGTGGCTGGTGGCGGTGACAGGTGGTGATGGCCAAGGGTTGCTGAGGTGGCTGGTCGGGTAGTGGTCTGGGCCCAGGACAGTTGTGAAGGTTGGTTTGGAGACATTGGAGTCCTGGGGCCAGGGCTAAGTGCTGGAGGTTGGTAACAGGTTGTGACAGCCTCATCAATACATGCCCATGCTCACTGCACTGCTTCTACCTTCTGCACCTGTCAGAAACATGCTTTGCATGTCCATGCCTTCTTCAAGCCCCAGAACTTCTCTGCCTAGACCTCCGGTGGTTGCACTGCCCTTGACTTTATTGCAAACATGCTCTTCAACAACAACAAGTGGCTGCAGCACTGTCCCTCTGTAACCTCCACCATCAAGTGCTCGCATTTGATGGACAGGTTGTGGGACCTGAGCTAATTGACTCCCAGAATCAGATTGTTGTTGCCCATGTCTGCAACGTCAAACATCAGGGTCTTCACGTGCTCACCAATGACCACACACAGGTAGACCTCTTCCATGATAAGGCCTGAGCAGATCTCCAAGTTGTCAATTGTGTGGAGGCATAGCAGCCGTTTTTTGTGCACTGTTGGCAGAGCTTGTTCCTAGTCAAAGCATAGGTTGGCAAAGCAGCAGCTTGCACCCAAGTCAATCATTGCCTGCATATCAACTAGCCGCAGAGAGGTGTCCAACACATAAATCTGTAGTATAACCAGGAGTTTCAGGGCTAAGTATGGGAACCATGGTGAGCATGCATGAATCACCACAGCCACACTGCGCTCTTAGTGTTTCTTACAATTTGCAACAGCAGGGCCATGTAAAAAATCTTCATTTGCATAAGTCAATACATGGACCTCATCAGTTGTGCCTATCGCTGTGCCATGGGGCAACCTCACACAAAACCCACTCCTGGCACCTCCTCCACCTTCTTCTCACCCACAGCCAGGGCCTCCCACACTGCCGCCTTGATTGTCACCTCCCACATTGGGTGTTCAGCTGCATTGAGGTCTATCAGCAGCAATGGTAGTGCCATGCGGACTGATGTTGTAGTAGTCTGCGCCAGTGCTGCTGGCATTGGCGAGCATGAGTTGGCTGCTGCTGAGGGGTGCCAGGTTCCTTTGCGGCAAGCAGTGATGTCCAAAAGCTTGCTCTCCTTACAGCAGGATGTTGCATGCCTGTTCCGCTGTCTTGTAGTCTGTGTTCACCAGAGCTTCCATTGATGCCATGTTCAGGCCCTTCCAAAAGCAGTCCTTGATGTAGTCACTCCCTGCATCTGTGTGGCTCAGCCTGGCCTTGGGTTCAAAGAAGGTTGTGCAATACTCAGTGATTGACTTTAAGCCCTGTTGGAGGATTGCAATGTGGTTCAACGCGTCTTGTGCCAGGTCATGCATGCCAAACACCACCTTGAAGTCTCCAGCTATGCTGCCCAACTAAAATGCTGGGGGTTCACTGCTGTGTCTATGGGACCTGCCATGATAATGCAGGACCATGCCTGAGCTAAGCTGGTGAGATAAGATTGCACCCACAGAATCTTCTGGCGATCATCATGGAACACCTTGAACTCAGCTGCCACTTTGACCTGTTGCACAAACTGATCTGTAAGCAATTTGGACAACCCATCATACTTCTTTGGGAGACTAATTGTAGGTCTTGGACTGGCTGCACAGCCCACCCGCTCCATGCTTGCCACTTGTGCCACCAGTGCATCCACACTTGTCTGAATTTTGCTCAGACTAGCCTGCAGCTGCACCATTAAGTGCTCTTGCACCGCTACAAAGACCATACTTGCAACTGCTCCTTCTACTGACAGGGCTGTGGCAGCCTCTAGCATAGCAGGGGTAGTCAACATGTTGCTGGGGCAAGGAGAAAATTTTTGAGTGTAGCTCTATTCAAGTGTAAGGCTACAGTCAGTGATTGCAAGGTGTCATGATGATAGGGCTAATAACAAGGATATATTATTGGTAAAGTAAGATGTTGCAGCATAACGTACCTAATAACAAGATGAATAGAGCTAAAAACACTAGCTATTGATCTGGCTACTAGGTTTTTGTATTATGTGACTAGTCATATTTGTAGAAGTAAGTGAATTGGTAAGTATGTCCCATGACAGGTTGCTGTTCTCCATGCCTTGAGAGGGTCTAAACCTTTCAGCAAGAAATTCTTCCATGTGTTCTGTACCAACTCAGTGGCCTTTGCCTTCTTGCCAAAGCAGGATTTGTTCATAGCCAGGCAGTCCATTTTTATTCTTCTGGCTATTGCTTGTTGTAGCCTAATCTCAACTTCTTGCTTGCATAGGTGTCTCTCCAGATCTGCTTCTCTTGATTGTATATTCCATATTGTTCTCAATGCCTCTGAGATGACTATTTTCAAAAATCTGTTTGTGCCCAACTTGTCTTTCCCCCTTTTTTGTTCAGCCAGTGCACATCTGAGTTGTTCCCCCTAGCAAGATTTTGTTGATTTGTATTTCTCTTTTCTCATGCAATCTTTGCACCAGACCCCACAGTATCTCTTGGCCTGATGCTGAGCACTCAGTCAGGCTGTGGTCCATGGTTTCTGTTGCATTGTGGCATGAGTTACATACCGCTCTGTGTTTATAGTTTGGGATGTTTTCCCAGTATCTTCCAACCTTATATCCATTGTGCTTGTTTTCCATAGCCAAGCTCGCATTTCCCTCATTAGATCCTTGTCTTTCAGTGATCTCCAAATTCTCTCATTTATAGAAAGTTTGTTGTTTAGGTCATTTACTGCCCATCTTGTGATGTCTAAGTGTATTGCCATTCCCCTCCTAGCTGGTGTGTATTTCCTTTCAATTATCCTCTGGTAGAGCTTTGCCTGGGTGATCTGTGCTAATTTTGCTCTCTGGAGGTCAAACTTTGCTGGGATTGCTGGGTCTATGACATTTGGTCTTGGTCTTCTTGTCCTTGGTCCGCTAATCTGTCCGCTTCCTCATTTTCTTCAATTCCCAAGTGGCCTTTTACCTTTTTAAAAATTGTCATCCCTGTTCTGTACTTTAGTCTTGCAGCCAGGGCTTTCATGACTTCTTTGTTAGCTATTCCTATCCATCCATTGTTTTCATTCTTTGACAGGTACTTCATCATACTGTTTATTATCAGTTTGGACTCACTCTTTATCTTCAGGGGTTCATCCAGAGGTGCAATTTCTGCGACTCTCAAGTTTGCTATTGCCTCTCCCATGTTGTTCATCTGGGGTATGTTATCTGGAAGTTTTAGCGCTTCATTTGGTCATCATTCTTTCCAAACCAGATTCTAGCTCCTGCTACTGCATTTCTAGAGCTGTTTTTCATGCAGGATCTGTCTGTATAGACTGTACTGAGTATAGTGGGGGGGTGGACAATGTCTTCTGTACTTAGTACATCAGACTTAAGCAGGCCTGCTGCTTGGTACTGCCCTTTGTGAAAACAATGCTGCCTGTTCTTAACTCAGCTCAGTTCAGGGTCCATGTTAAGATTACCTGTCATTCATGAACGCAGTAAATTCATTTCGAACATGTCTGTGATTGTGTCTCCAACAACTCAGGTTTTTTTTTTAATATAGAGGGATCATTTTCATTTATTGTCTACTGTAGATTTGACTATGTATCGTTATACATTTAGGGTAATTTTACATCTGGTCGTGCCTGTCTGCTCCAAAGCCTGAGTTGCAGCTATTGCTCCCTCTCCAGTTTCTAGCCTGGTGCTCATTGTGGTTCTTTGTGCTATGGTAGGACCGATTTGTGGATGTCAACTCAGTTGTTTCTTCAATTTTTTCTGTTGCTGTATTTCCATGCCACCCTTCCATGGCTGCATATGCACATTGTGCAGAGTCATGGTCTGCTCCTTTGCACTTGTAGCAGTGCATGTGACTTGCCTCATAAACCAGGGTGGTGCTCCCACAGTCCATGTCGATGTTTTCACTGCTGGCACTGGAAGATATTTCCTTTGGAAAAAGTGTGAAAGAAACATGTTATACAATTTCTGAGAGGCAAATTTCCAATAGAAAAAGTCTTTAAACAAAGGAAAATACCTTTTTCTATTGGAAATTTGTACTTCAAAAATGGTATAACATGTTTCTTTCACACTTTTTCCAAAGGAAATATCTTCCAGTGCCAGCAGTGTTTGTGGATGTTCTAGATGAATATGAAGTAGCTGGTCCAGGTGATTGGGGGGGTACCTCTGAAGAAGATGTTCAATTGTGGTTTAGTCAGTTTGCTTTTGTAGATCGGTCTATGGTCTCCTTGCCCCTAACTAGTCAAATTTCTAGGGTTTGAATCAGGTTGATTGCTGGGTCCATGTTATGTTGGGATGTGTTGTCACCAATAATCCTACTCTTGAGCAGCACTACTATAATCTTGTTCTCCATTAGTGTCCTTCTCACAATGTTTGTTGCTATCTTCTTGGACTCTGCCACTGCTCCTGGGCTTTTGATTCCCAGAGTAAATCCTTTGATTGTGTACAGGAAATGTGAGGTAGATGGACTGTAGGGGAGGAAAAATGCTGACATATTTGGAGTTGATATAATGCGGTGTGTTGTTAGGATTTTGTAGGCCTGTCTGGAGATGTCAGACACTAGGAAGTGATAGGGTGGCTTATGCTTATTGTTGCACCTCTTTAATACTATCTCCTTCAGTTGGAAATCAGACTACCAATCCAAGCCACCCACAATAGTCACTAGCTCATACTGTATGTTTCACTTTATCTTGTTATGTCTACATTACTTCACCATATATTACTTCCCTATGCCTTATGTTTTGTTTCTGCCAGATCTCAGCAATATAGTCTGTTTAGTATCACTCTTGTATTCTACTGTACAAGCCAGTCATATAAGTAGCTACATTTTATTTGATACATGGCCAAATATCATCTATTTCACCCCCTACTCTTTTTTATTCCAATTCCTTCTCCTGTTGGGAGTGGACAGTTTTGCCCTCTCCTTGGTCATTGCACTGATTGGCTCTTTGAACTTCTTGCTTGTTGTCATGAAGTCTGCACCCTGGCTCACCTGCCAGTCTCTTACCCATACTTTAGGTTCAGAGTACGCATCAAAGTGCTCATGTTGCTCAGGTAGTTGATCAAACCAAGGGAGGGTGGACAGGTGGATCTTTGGGAAGCCTTCTATTGGTCTGGGCATCCTGGATAGGCCCTTCAGGAGCTGGGAAAGTTTACTTGGTTCTCTTTTAGGTAGTATCTGTGGTCCTCCATGAGCTCAGCCTGTATTTGCAGTGTTGTGTCCTGTTTGTGTGATGGGAGGGTCTATTGGTGTTGTAGATGTGCATTTGACAATCTAGGAGGGATCTTTTCTGGACCCTTGGGTTACCTGAGCCAGGTCTGGTGGTGTTGACTCCTTCTGCATCTCACTGGCTGGGGTTGGCAAGGATGTGAGTTGGTGGCTTATAAGGATGTTTTCCCCATCTAGGTCTATCTTCTGAGTGTCATGGTAGATATCATCAAGCATGAGAGGTTGGAGAGTAGAGGTACTGCTAGCAAGGATGGGCTTTGGAGTTCTCCCTCTAACAGCTCCATGTCAGATATTGTGTCTGTGTCTATGTGCCTCCTTTTCTTGTTGTGGCTTTGCATGCCCTTTTGCTTCTCTGGGCTGGTCAATTGGAAACATTTTCATAGTCATCCACCTAGGGCATGAGCAGGGTGGAGAGTTTGAAGGGGAGGCATCTCTGTGTTTCCTTTTGCCTCTTGTCATATATGTGTCACAGGCAATTTTAGGAGACCATGTGTTGACACTGGGCCATGTTGTAGTCTTGGGCCGTTTTGTATGGAGGTTGTTGATTTTTCTCACTTTAGTTTTCTTTTTCTGAAGATGTGCCAGAAAGTTCATTTTTGGCCCTCTCTTGGTTGAGGGAGGGGGTGCTTACCTCAACATACTGACACTAAGGCCCTTCTCCTTGTAGCCTGGGGTGCTATATGGAGGGATGGTGAGGGGCCTGACCTTTTCTCATCAAGCAGCTTCTCTGGTAGAGGGATGTATGGTGCATATTAGTGTGTTAGGCTTGATTGCAGCAGCCAGGTTACTGGTGCTGATTTGTTTGTGGCCAAGAGCCATTCCTCCATTTCCTGGTCTCATAACTAATCCACCGAGTTACAAAATTCCTAGCAAATTGATGATTACAGTTGCAGACAATCAAAATCAACAAAAATCAACAACTCAATTTCAGAAAGTCAACTGACCTGCAAAACCCTCCTTTGATCACAAAAACATATGATTTAGGCTTGATTAAGTAGAATTCCATGAGCCAATTTCTTCATTTTGTAGGTATAGATAATTTTTGACCTCTAAATGTTGGTGGTCCCCATAAAAAAAGGCAAAAAAATCCTAAAAAGTGTGGAATCAATAGCTTATGATTAGCTGAGTATCAATCTGTAATTCGAAAAAGAACAATTTCTTTGACTTATAAATCTCATCTATGAAGCAGGGTGCTGACAGAAACAACAATATGACATCTTGGGCCTCCAAAATCAAAAGCCAGTGACCAACTTTCATGCTGTCAGCCTCACAAGTGACAGATCAGATTGATCTCAAGCACCTAGTCCTGAGAATGGCACCAGAAGTGATGTTAATAATGAAGTTACTTGAGAGTCCTTGAGATTCACTTTGGATGAGGAATTCCAAGAGAGTGAGCTGATGCCTGTCTATGTTAGGAGACTTCCAGTCAACTTCTATTTTTGACACTTCACTACATCCTGCCCACCTCCTACACCACTCCTCAGGACCCCCAGGGCTCATTATAGACTCCCAGAGATTACCGGAAGTCATTTCCTTTTTAGGAAACTTCCAGAACTTCCCACACTCCCTGTTCAAGCATCATCCAAGATTAAGGTTAGCTCTGGTCACCTGTATAGTTGTTCTCATGCCTCCACTGCCCACTGATGTGTCACACTGGGCAGCAGGAATCCTTAGACTTGTTCTCTTTGGATTTTCCTCTGCTAGGTGATTAGTTACCATTGTACTGTTGATTATTGTGCCTAATATAATTTTGAATTTCCCTCTGCTAATTGTGTGATTGAGCTGCAGCTCCCAGAGGTTGCCTTTACAGTTCAAAGACTGTGATTCAGCAGTTTATTGACCAAACTTGGTGGTTTATGAGTGCTTATCATATGGGGCTGACTAGAAAAGCAGCTGCTTTGGCAATACAGAAGCAGAAACAGCACTGCCAGGTTTCCCAGCACACTATGATGTCTATTGAGGCTGTTTTGAACTAGATACAAGTACTTTGGATAGTCAAAATTTTGATTGAAATTACCCAAAATATCAGCGGTCTTGAATCATTCATGAGGAAAACTTTGGAATAGTGTTTTTTAATGTATTTCAATAAGCTGAATTTAGATCCAAAGTCAGTTTGTCTCTAAAAATTCACATCACTGAGTTACCCACTTTGTTAATTTTGATTGTCCACAACTGTACAATACAACAATTGTACTTTTTTCTAATCAGACATCAGGAGTCAGTTGACTAGTATCTTAGGTAGATGCTTATTGTGTTACATTTGTGGTAGCATACTGTTGAAGCTCCTTGGAAGGAAGCCGGATGTTCAGGTCCCAAAAACAGAGGTTGCAAAACTTTTGTAATGATGTGGTCACAATGCCAGTTCAAGCTCCACTTTGGCAACTTGAACCAATAAATAAGACATGCTCAGCTTCAGAAGATTCAACAGACCATGACAAAGTAAATAAGTACATACCTCTTGCATACTATATGTACACTATAGGTCTAATATATCATCATCCTCAGCATGTCTGTACTCACTAACACATATACTGTGCATTGAACATAACACTATCATTGTAAGGGCAACCTCTGGGACTTGCAGCTCAATCACACAACTAGTAGAGGGAAATCCAAAGTTATATGAGGCATGATAATCAACAATACAATAGTAACTAATCACCTAGCAGAGGAAAATCTGAAGAGAACAAGTTTAAGGATTCCCACTGCTCAGTGCAGTGCATCAGTGGGTGGCAAGAGTGTGAGAACAACTGTACATGTGACTGGAGCTAACCATAATCTTAAATAATGCTCAAATAGGCAGTGCAGGAAGTTCAGGGGTTTTCCTAAAAAGAGAAATGACCTCCAGAGATCTTGAGGGGTCTAGAACAAACCCCAGAGGTCCCAGGCAGTGGCTGTCAGGTTCCGCTGACCTCGGGGGCTCAGTCTACTGGGCGAATCCACCTTGCGGCTATCCACCGTGTACAAACACA
>JAGGAQ010000579.1:0-12234 GCA_017657225.1 Termitomyces sp. T69sscA | reverse complement strand
TTTCAGGAGTGGTGGGTGGTTGAATGTTAGAAGGAGTAGTTGGAGATTGCCTGAATAATTGAATTTTAAGCATTTCAATAGTTCAAAAACATTAATAGTCACTTACATGGTGATATATTGAGTATATCAACAGTCTTAAATCTTCAAAAATATCACTTATAAGCCATATTCAATAATATGTCAATATTAATCAATGAGTAGTTGAAGCATACTTACAATTGTCATGTGGTGTCTGTTCCACATAATTGAATCCAGGCCTTGTTTGGTCATGTTGTGGCTGGAACACCCAAGGTGTGAAAAACACTGTCCACTAAATCGCACTCAAACTTAGTCGCAAAAATTAAAAAACCTCAACACATTTTCAAAACTCTGCTCATTATATAATCAAAGTTACTTAAAATGGCCTGTTTTTATGTCAGCATTTTAAATTCACATGCTTTGTCATGTATATTATAGATATTCAGTGTAGCAATGGAAAGAAAACTCAAATCTACCAATGATTCATAGTTTGATACAATGAGTAAGGAAGTCATCTGGCTCTTTAGAATGATGTCGAATCAGACTTGAGTCACACAGTGAAATGGCATATGAGAGCTGCTACTTTTGATGATGCTTGTAGATGTGTCGACATTGTGTATGATGGGGGCAGTGGATCTTCAGCCTGTGCTGCCATTGAAGGGTGGAGGTTGGTACAGTCCATGTTCAGAGGTTCAGAGGTACAGAAACAGAGTTCCATTGGTTGGGTTCATATGGATGGAATGATAAATACCTCTCTCATTACTTTTGCCCTTGTAGCTGTTCACACAGGAGTAATGCATGAACTTGGTAGAGGTTGTCTGTAGTGATATGCCCAATCCTTCCCACTGGCAAATGGCAGCAGATTCTCTATAGTACTCCAGTTGATGATGCTATTCATTGGTTGATATCTTGTCATATTGATTTTGATTGAAGTGTGTCTCTGTCAGGTTCCACTGACCACAGGGGCTCAGTCCACTGGGCGAATACCTTACGTGGTGATCATCGTGTACACAGACGCAGAGCACTGGGAGGGCATGAGGTGTAGGAGACCAAAGCGGGGCAGGGGCGGTATGTGGGGGAGTGCCAGTAGTGCCAGCGAGTGCTGGGGAGGGTGGAGGATGAGTGCCGGGGGTTGGCATGAGTCCTGGGAGTACAAGAGGGCAGGACAAGCAAGCACCAGTGAGCGAGCAAGTCCCAGGGATCAAAGAGATAACAGGCGTGGGGACTTAGGGAGTCCTGGGGATGGAAACAGAACCGGGGAAGTTAAGTGGCCGAAAGGGGAAAGAGTCTAAATAAGATAATGAGAGATGGAATAGATTAAGTTGAAGAGAGGAGCCGGGAACAGAAGAACCAAGAGAACTTAGAATAGAGAGGGAAGGAGAGCAATGAGAATAGATTAGGGGACGAGATGAGTAGAGACGAGATAGAGAGACAATACGAGACGAGTACGATGAGAAAAGAAGCAAGTAGAAATAATGAGACCAGGGTGCATGAGAAAATGAAACAGAGACAAGAACACGGCAAACAATATGAGGCTACAGTAATATCAAGACTAGAGTACTACTTACTACTCTATGGCTTATATACTATGCAGTATGTAGGGCCCGGGGCTCAGGCCTGGTTTCCAGTGGTGGGTCATGGCGCTGGGGCATGGGGTGAGACCTGGGGGCCATGCGGGGCGGGGCGAGGTTGAGACATGTCATGCAGTGTGGAGGTCTCACACCAGAAACACAGAGACATGCAGTGGTGGGGCGGTGAGGAGGGAGCGGGAGTGTGGCGTGGCATGCAGAGGTTGGACGATAGTGATGCATGATTGTGATGTGTGATGGGGGTCTCGGCGCAGGCCAGGGGCAACAGGTGGTGCCGGTGCTGATGTGGCGGCTATGGGCGATGTGATAGCCGAGACCGACGCTGATGTGGTGGTCACGGCGGTGATTGCCGGGGATGCCGCAAGTGGCGGTGGCTGGTGGCGTTGACGGGCGGTGATGGGTGGTGATGGCTGGGGGCTGCCGAGGGAGTTGGCTGGGTAGCAGTTGTAGGTGTGGTTTTGAGAGGGTTGGAGTCCCAGGGCTGGGGCTGAATCCCGGGGGTCGGTAGCGGGTCGTGACAGTCTCCAAATATACCACTCCAAATGTATGAGCATGGTCTATCCATTTGGGCAGCATGTCATTCACAATCAGTACACATAGATGGCTGCTGGGTTGTTAAAGTAGAGGATATTCAGCTTCACATTGGCCCACTCCAATTGTGGAGATCTATAGCCACAACACCATAAGGAACAGCAGAAAGGGACAATCACCTTTCTACCCTTCTCCATATCATATTTATCACACTATATAGTTATAGGATGATAGAATGGCACCCTCAGTCATTATTACACAGGCTGAGGATTTAGATATGTTGAAATAGATATAAAAATGTGACTGAAATTAAACTCTACCTGTTGCAAAATAGATATAAGGATTATATCTGGTATAAGTATGAGTGGGGTTGAAATAAGTAAGATATACACACCTCAGGGGAACCACAGAGTGGTAAGCAACTGAGGTGTGACAACGGCAAGTATCACTGGGTGCAGGGAACAATGTTCTCTGGCAAAACAATGTAAAAATATGGTAGAAATAATCTGATTGGTTCCAAATTTTTATTTGGATGTTTTTGTCAAAACAATATAAAAAATATTGTAACTGAACTTAAAATGGTATTTCAATGGTACTTGTGATACTATCAAAATAGAAATAAAGAAAAAAATTATAATGCTCATTGATTGTTTTAAACAATGTCTTTATGATATTTTGGCCCAGGAAATCTAAAGAATATTCTAATCACCGGGGCAGGGAACAATGTTCTTTGGCAAAACAATGTAAAAACAATCCGATTGGTTTGAAAATTTGATTTGAATGTTTCTGTCAAAACAATAGAAAAAATACTCTAAACAAACCTGAAATGGTATTTCAATGGTACTTGCAATACAATCCAAACAGAAATAAAGATTGATTGTTCTGAACAATGTCTTTATGATATTTTGGTCCATGAGGTTGAAAGAATATTCTAATGTCAAGAAGAATACTTGCGCACAACAATAGGAAAAAGAATTGAATCAGATCTATAAATATATCTTGAATATCTTTTTGATTGCTTTTTCATGTGTTTTTTCATTGTAATTCTCAAAGACGATGTAATAACAATTGGAGACAATGGTTTGATTGTTTGTGGCATCCTTTCACAATGTTTTGCAATGTAACAATCAAAAAATGTTGAATGTGATGATACAATACTTTGTTCTAAAATGCACAAAAGAGTTCAACTTATACTCTTTTGATTGGATTGGCTGGAACCTCCTCATTGCTCTAGCCAAAGCTAACATCTGAGTGGATGATGTCAGCATAGTTTTGAATCAGTCAAGTTGACAAGCCTATTTCAAGAATGCTTGGTGCTTACATAAGACAATACTTGTTACAACATGAGTGCATTGACTGAAGTCAGAAAATGGGAGAACAGCAAAATGAAAAAAATGGAAAAGAGGAAGAATGAAAAAGTGGCATAATGGGAGAGTGGCAAGATGAGAGAATGAGAAAGTGGCACAATGGGAGAGTAGTAGAGTGGCATACTGTGAGAATGGAAAGGTGGCACATGAGAGAGTGGCATACTGGAAGAGTGGAAAAATGAGAAAGTAGAAAAGTGGGAGAATGGAAAAGGGAAAGAGGCAAAACAGAATAGTGGCCCTCCCACTTTTTCATTTTTCCATTGTGCCACTCTGTAACCAGCAAGGTTACTTGTACCATATCAATTGTGCTCACCACACATATTGTAGTATATTTGGACACCAATGTGCACCTTCAATGTGCGCCCTTAGCTTATGTAAGATAACATCTTGTATTTATAATATATCTAGTCAAAATATTCAGTCTGATTCAGCTACTGCATGAAGCATGCAAGATTGTTCTATCTGTAGCCACCAGCTACATTCTCTTAAATCTTTTGCTATTGGCTTTAGACTCTGGGCTCTTGTTACCAGTCATTTACATACCAACTGAGTCTTGTGTTAAACATGGTTGCATTCACCGTTTGCAATTCTACCTTGGGCAAGATCACAATTTCAGTGAACACTTCTCTAAACATGATACTAGGATTTTGTACTTTTGGAGCATCAATGATTCAGATTCAATATAGTGTCTTTGATGCTCTTGTGCTCCATATGTTTAAATCCAATGTTTCCAAATCATCATCCCATAGTTGCTGATTACAATGTTGTAAGAAAGAAACATTGGAGCCTAAGTTGTTATAGGAACCTGCTCGATTCGAGTGCTGGTGTTGCAAGAGTTGGTTTCATCAAACCAAGTCTCAATGGGATACCTCTCTTGATGTATCATTAGGATTTTATTTATTTTCTCAGCATCAAAGGCTTGGAGTCACACCTATGCACAACATCATACATGTGTAATTGAGCAATGGCTTTGATGAGTTGCTCTGAGAGATAATTTCAACTTAGCTAGGTAGTCCTGCACCACTATTCATGGCAATGGTATTGAACCAAGATGTCTAGTGAAGCTCTTCAACTACCATGATGAGTGCCATGACAATGATTTGAGAGAGCTTGCTGCTTACATAAGAGTGGAAAAGTGGTCCTTCAAAAGCCCACATGTGAAAGAAGACTCCATGTCATGTGAATCACATGTTCTTGACTTACTCTTTTTGGTACTATTGCCACAACTCAATTTTTTTACATTCACTTTTGTTATTGCTGCAGAACATAGCTCAGTAGCCCTAAAACCGATTTTTACTGCTCTCTATATTTACTTCATTATTTACACTTGCAAAATATATTGCTTGGCTTTAACAATTCCATCTTCCAACTACCTCTCATCTTTATGTCACCATCCTCATGCATTTTTATTCTGCTGTGGGGCCCACACACTTCTATGGGCTTGGCAAGTGGTTAAAACATGCAATTTCTTGCATAAGTTGGTTTGAAATTTGTTGTTCAACATTATATCAACATTGATGTGTGCCAATGTCCAGAAACTACTACTTTGGTAGATCTTTCTCATTTTTTTTAATTGTTGGTGCACATTAAACCTATATCAAGCTCTCACATCCATTTTAATACTTTGGCACATCACCAAAGGGATATGACAAAAAGAGTAGATTATCCACAGCATTCCATACTCATGCCAAAAAGTACTACCCACATATGGATGAATTATTCACCTACTCATATTCTGGGAAATCATATTATTGGCAAGCTGAAAACATCCCTGTAAAACATACTGTCATCCCAAATTCAAAGATGAATCACATCTTCAACCCACATTTAAAGGTAAATTGTAAGTTTCTTTCTTCATTTGCAATATAAATAACTGACCTTCTACCCATATCAGTGTGATTCCACCAGCTATGACCATCAAACAAAGATGAAAGTTATTCAATTCTTTTAATTAGCTCTGTAATATATATGTTTGTACAGTATTAACCACATTTGAGATTGTATACTTATAAAAGTGAGATCATCCTCCTATCAATCATCTCCCATACAATCCTTCCACACTCCCTACAGAGGCTTGTGCAGAAACAAAAACAGCACTCCTGCAAGCCCTTACACTTACAACAAGGAGCTTGCACATTTAAAGTCACAATTTATGTTGACATTCCCTGGCAGATGATATGTTTACAAGGACCTTCAACTTAGGGCTTGGCTGTCAAGAGACGTGATTCAGCGCATTCACTTCATCCTGCATGAGGGAGAGTTGCATTGAGGCAGTATGCATGCTGAAGACTCAGAGAATGCATACCACCACACAGATTCAAATACAAGTCATGTCGCATCATTTCAAAGTCTGTTCTGCTTGGTGCTTTCCAATGTAGGATAGTGGAATGATTGATATATGATGGTGTCCTTCTATTGTTTTCTAGAATATATTGTAAGCTTTTATAACTTGTAACAAAAATGATTTCAACAAACATTGACATCGGCTGCACTGCTGGAGTGTTACACAAAAATGGGTTTAGATACCAGAGGATCATAGTCAAGGTCTTCCTGATAATACTTGCAACTATACCTTGCCTTACAATGACCATGGAGCCACTGTATGCATATAGTCTTATTCTTGGGAGCTGGGTGTTGTGTAAAAACCTAATTTGAGATAAGATCAACCATTGCCATGCATATGAAAGCAATAAAGATATCTATGTGTGCAAACACCATTTCTTCACAACCTTGCAGATTATGTAATTACAAGGATGAGGGTAAATCCTGTCAATAGGAGGTCATAGTTCAAGTCACCATGAACAAAAAGGTGGGAGTACATCCAACCTATCCAGTGCCTTAGACTTTGTATCAAGTAAGGCTGTTTCAATTTTTTTTTTGCTTGAAGGTGATTTTTGGAGGAGAGAACACCCACACACATGGCTCCTTGCTGCAACACAATTGGTGCATGAATCTGGAACTTGTGGAGAAGTGTAGAGGAAGAAACAACATGGACAGCATACAAAGGCTTTTGTTTCAGATTCTAATCCCATAGAGCTCACAACAGTGCACATGTCACAAGGTAGAGTGCATGATCCTGATATTGCCCTTGGTAGAAGACCTAACATGTATTTCAGAACCCCAAGAAAAAGGTCACAGTGGGATAAAGAAGCCCTGCAAAGCACATGAAACACAGAGATTAGAATATAGCAAAGGAGGGTGATTGGTTCAAACCACCAAAAAGGTACATCAAAGTATTTACCTAGAAGACAAGTGTAAAGAAAACAAAGAATTTACAGGTTGACATCACAGTATTGGTGCGGACCAAACACTCTTCATGCTCAATTGCCAGTTGTCTTTGCCAACACACTCCATCCTGATACTAGAGCTAGCCTCTTCATACTGTTTATGAAGTATGGTAGTCAACAGTTGAAGTTTCTGCTGGTCCTCTATGTGTAAGCACTGCTGGGATAGCATTTTGCAATCAGCTTCTGAGATGCTAAGCCACTCAAGATGAGCATTCATGCAAACATGCAAACATTACAATAGCAATCTTGTGCAAGTGGTGGGAGGGGTGAATTAGCCATCAGAGGTGGAAGAATCATGGTTGGAGATGTTTGGAACTTGAGCCCATCAGAGGCAAGGTCTCTTTCAACCGTATGTTGCAAGCAATTTTTGATTTCACTGAGTTTGAGAGAGGTGTATGCTGATGAAGGGAGCAGTGGCAGGAAGGGATTCAATAGCAGAAGCTTCTATAATACCGGGGTCAGGATGGAGGGTAAGATAGAGTCAACATGTTCTTGAGTATGGTCCCACTGTATATAGTGCCTTTTCTCATTGAAGCCCACATATTGACCCCAAATTACCTTGGTAGGGTCAGAGGCATCAGTAATCTGGTTTTGTTTGCATTCAGTACACATGCAAAGAAAGCATGATTGTGTCCCAAGTCTCTGATACTGTCTGAAGTATAGGTGAGGTGGCATGGCAAGGCTCTGACCCTTTGATCCTTAATGCCTTTGTTTAACTGATCAGTTTTTTCCAGTAATCACTCAGTTTATGATAAATTCAATATGGTTTATGGAGAATTGCTTAGTCAGCACCAAGCATTCTCGTTGGTCGATGTAGTGGATGCACAAGTTGAACAATCAACAGAGAAATCCATAAAAAAACTCAATATGATGAGGATGTAAAGACAGTAGGGAGAGTAGTGTCAAAGAGGTGAGGAGTTGTCAAGTTGCCACCAGCGCAACTGACATTGAGAGTCCACCTCAAGGTTAGATTGAGCTGCCAAGCAAAGGAGGAATTCATTAACCCATGCCCATGCATATGTATCAGTGCTATTCCTCCATGAAGGTCTCAGAAAATGTGTCTTTCATGGCACTCCTTGATGGTGAGCAATTCCTTGCAATTGGAGCAGGTTCCATCATAAAGATTTATGAACCATTGCTTGGTGAGGAAGAAATTGCCTGTTATAATGGTTTAGCTACACTCTCTTGCTTGGCAGGCTCAGCAATGAGCCCTCATGTCTATTGTGGGTTCAGTGATGGCTGGGTTGTGTCCATCCTCATAGATAGGGTCTCAAAGGTTAGTTGTTGTAACATCTCCAGTGAGCAATACATCAAAGGCTCAATAGGTTGTTTCTGTTTCTGGTCTTCATCCATTCACTGACTCTGTATTGAAAATTGTTCTGCATGGTTCTGAGCCTCTTATAGCTGTTGCAAGTATGAGTGGACAACCCAGAGAGCACAATGTTGTAAAGATTTTTTTTCATGCTGTCAATCATCACACAAGTGAGCTCCTTTGTCCAGAATTTAACAAGTGATTCTAGAGAGGCTTTTAATCCTGGTAGTGATATTTTTTGATGCCGAACTCCTCACATGGGTTTGACATCATTTGTACAAAAAGTCAACTACCTCTTTCAAGCTTACCAATGGGTTCTCTGAGCCATCTAGCCTAAGCCCAATTTATGAGTGTAGGAATGTGTTAGATTCTGGTCGTATGTTCTCTTTGTGCCCTTGTTATCACCACCTTAATTATTGATGATATGTTGATGCTAAAAGCAGGCACTGTGGCAAACATAAGTGTATATCAGTCTTTTCATTCATGGCAGTGATAGATTGACATGAGTATAGTTGGTGTACCTTCTGGGACACTATGATTTGATTGCTATCTTAGGTGGCTCTCAAGTCTCCCTTTGGCAGGCAGACAAAGGTACATGAACACTTCACAGGGAGCTCAACCACCATCAGTCCCTGGCAACGCCACTGCAGTGAGCCTGCTGCAATCCCCCAAGTCGCCGTCTGACCATGTCACAGAATCTCAAAACCAAAGAGGAACTCGAGGAGGAGGACTGTGCTGCCCAGTCAGTCAAGCTGCAGGAACTCATACGGCGGGGCACTCCCCATGACCTGGCTGCCGCACAGGAACTCATGAAGGCTCTTGCCAGGAACTCAAGGGGGAGGACCACGCCGCCCAGTTGGCCAAGCTGCAGGAACTCATACGGCGGGGCACTCCCCGTGACTTGGTTGGTGCACAGGAACTCATGAAGGCTCTTTCTGGCACAAATCCCAATGCCAAGCCTGATTACCGCACCCAGGCCCTCACCGAACTCAGCAAGCTTGAGCAAAAAGGTCATCTTGTTGAACAAGATGCTTGATAATGTCGACATGCAGCGAGGCAAACAGTTTTCCTACAAACCTCCTTACACTCGTGCCCTTAATGGTCAGCCAGGTTGCGGCAGCAGTTAACGGTGTTGTGGAGAAGCAGGCTGCAAAGATTCATTCCAAGAACCAGCTGAGGAGGCTAAAGGCAAAGCATAAAAAGGCAGAGGCCCCTACGGTGCATGCAATTCATTGACAGTTGTTTCATTTTTGCTGAGCACAGCGCAGAACATGCCTGAGCACACCAGCCCAAAGAAAGTTGTTGTGGATAACTCTAATTTTGTGTACGTCTCTGAGCTCAGTGACTCTGCTCTTGATGCCTTCTCCAACATGTTTGCTCGCTTCCAGCTTTCCCTAGATGAGAATACAGTGCATGTCTACTCCTCCATGGATCAAGTGCCGGTGCCCAAACTGCCTCATACATAGGACAAAAAAGCCTCGGCACTGATGAAGGGTGAGGTCATCTACTCAGACAACGACATGGAGTCCAGCAAGGACTTGGACAAGGAGAAGAAGTCCCTCTCGAAGAAAAAGCAGTGCAAGGTGGCGTGGCTCATGGTCGTGGAGCTCAAGCAGCTCATCAAGAAGCTGGGTCATCAAGTGGACAGACGTCACCACCGCTGACCTCCCCCATCCCCGCCGATGGACTCCAAATGCCGTCTGGCATGGAAACGCCTTTGGGCATGGCCAGTGTTGTCTCTACCGTTACATGGGCCCTCTGTCAGGTTCTGCTGACCATGGGGGCTCAGTCCACTGGGCAAATACCTTATGTGGTGATCACCATGTACACAGACGCAGAGCACCGGGAGGGGCGCGAGGTGTAGGAGACCAAAGCGGGGCGGGGGTGGTATGTGGGGGAGTGCCAGTAGCGCCAGCAAGTGAGGTGAGTGCCAGGGAGGGTGGAGGACGAGTGCTGGGGGTTGGCGCGAGTCCTGGAAGTACAAGAGGGTGGGACAAGCGAGCGCTGGTGAGCAAGCGAGTCCTGGAGATCAAAGAGATAACAGGTGTGGGGACTTAGCGAGTTCCAGGGATGGAAACAGAACCGGGGAAGTTAAGTGGCCAAAAGGGGAAAGGGTTGAGATAAGATAATGAGAGATGGAATAGATTAAGTTGAAGAAAGGAGCTGGGAACGGAAGAACCAAGAGAACTTAGAATAGAGAGGGAAAGGAGAGCAATTAGAATAGATTGAGAGTACGAGGCGAGTAGAGACAAGATAGAGAGATGAAACAAGACGAGTACAATGAGAAAAGAAGCAAGTAGAAATAATGGGACTGGGGCGCATGAGAAAACAAAACAGAGATGGGAACATGACAGACAGGACAAGGCTATGGTAATATCAAGACTAGAGTACCTACTTACTACTCTATGACTTATATACTACGCAGTACATAGGGCCCAGGCCCGGGTTCCAGCAGCAGGTTGTGGCGCTGGGGCTTGGGGTGAGACCCGGGGGCTGCATGGGGCAGGGCGAGGTTGAGACATATCGTGCGGCGCAGAGGTCTTGCACTGGAAATGCAGAGACATGCGGTGGTGGGGTGGTGAGGAGGGAGCGGGAGCAGGGCGTGGCATGCGGAGGTCGGGCAGCAGTGATGCATGATTGTGATGCGTGATGGGGGTCTCGGTGCGGGCCAGGGGTGACAAGTGGTGTCGGTGCTGATGTGGCGGCTAGGGGTGGTGTGATAGCTGAGACCGGTGCTGATGTGGTGGTCACAGCGGTGATGGCCAGGGGATGCCGCAAGTGGCAGTGGCTGTGGCGGTGACAGGCGGTGATGGGCGGTGATGGCTGGAGATGCCGCAAGTGGTGGTGGCTGGTGGCAGTGATGAGCAGTGATGGGCAATGATGGCCGAGGGCTGCTGAGGGATTTGGCCGAGTAGCAGTCCGGGCCCAGGGCGGTCGTGGGGGTCGTTTTGGGAGGGTTGGAGTCCCAGGGCCAGGGCTGAGTCCCAGGGGTCAGTAGCGGGTATGCGTCTGTGTACATGGTGATCACCACGTAAGGTATTTGCCCAGTGGACTGAGCCCCCATGGTCAGCGGAACCTGACAGCCCCCCTGCCTGTTCTTGGTGACAAACGGAGGACAAGAGTTTGGTGGCTTTGTTTTCTTTGGAGTGATGCTGGAGATGAGTGTTGAACATGGCAAAACCAAATTACCGAGCTCGACGAAGCATTTGTTGATGGAGGGTGGGACACAGCATGTGGTCGTGTCCCGCAGTTTTTTGGGCAGTGGAAAAAGGAATGAAGAGATTCAGGCCAGCGTTAGTTTCATTGTCAATTTTGAGGAGGACGTCTACTACTCAGTTGTTTATGGTATCCAAATGATTACAAACATGCTCACTTTCTCACACCCATCACAATGCCAACTTTTCAGCTCAAGTATACCAGCCCAGAGCTGACCACGATGCCGAGCCTTGAGATCATGTATGATAACATCTGCCTAGGGTCCACCATTTCTATCCATCTGACACAGGTCAGTGTTGAGATTTTTCTGTGACTACACAGAATTAACAAGCTTCAGGCTCACGAGTCTCTGTCCTGTGTCGCCAAACTGAAGCACAACAATGATCAACTGAGCGTCAATCAGACACAGCAACTCACCATTGTTGACAAACCCCCCTCAACGAGGCCATCAAACCAACCAAGTGTCAATCAGACAACGCTGTCCCAGGTAGTTGCGCAACACTTTGGCCGCACAAAATTTTGATTGGCTCGTTACTGACCGTATAGCATACCATGCGCTGTCCATGGCCAACAAATTCGAATTCGAGAGGCTTGCAGATTGGATTGATCATGGTGATTTTCCTTGTGAGTTGAATCTCCTGTCCTGCTAATTTAGTCCTCATTTTTCTTAACTTGAGCTGTTGTCATTCTCTTTGTTGAATTCTGTACTCTATGTTACTGACCTATCACTACGTATAAGCATCTTGATGAGCGAATCAATGGTCGCGCGCTGAGCAACACGACACGTGTTTCTGTACATTGTTTCTGTAGAAAATAGTTACATTTTTCTATTGTGTATTTCTTGAGAAATATCTTAAAATATCCTGCCATGTGTTCCTCAAGTAGAACAAAGAGTTTTTCTTTAGATACAATAT
>JAGGAQ010000578.1:0-12285 GCA_017657225.1 Termitomyces sp. T69sscA | reverse complement strand
ATAGTCGGTGAAGTGGTCCCCATACTTCCATGACTGGGCATTCAACTACAGACGTGAGGACGGACATGGTACAGCATTCGCTTTTGCTAAACAACTCAATTGATGCTGACAATGTTACGAAGCGTTGGTTGCTGCGTTTCCAAAGGCCGATATCCTGTCAATACTTGAATTCTTGTTTTTTGGATTCAACTAATGTATCTTTTTTCAAGGCTCACGCACGGTCCCCCGTTCGAAATATTCGATATGGATCGGGGAGACGACTGCGTCGGTTGTGAGGACCTCCGTGCCCGTCTTCCTCACCTTCCGCCACGCCTTCATGTATTCGGACACATCCATGAAGCCCGAGGTGCTTACGTGCATTCTTGGGGTTCAAACGCAGAGGCAGCCTCGCCCCCAACAGTACAGAATGAATTTTACATGGCTGATGAGGAGGTTGGGCCATCGCTACGTAGAAAACTCGAAAACGTTGAGAAGAGTGGAGACGAGACAGTCTTTGTCAATGTGGCCACTTGGCCAGTGGAGCAAGGCGCTTGGCGAGAAACTCATAGAGTGCCGTTTGGGGGACCAGGGTTCCAGGCCATCGTCGTTGATCTACGTGATTGTTGGACTCCAACATGATCTCATAACAGTTCAACCAGTTGGATTTTGTTGATCTCTTGCCCACAGTTAGACACATATTTCACTATTTTGCTACATAGTAGAAGGTCTAGAACGTCCAAATTCCGTTGACTAGTACGTACTGGAGTCAGTAAAATACAAATGGGAGACTTACCTATTTTGTGCTGCCTGAAAATCTTGTCTCTTTGTGTCGCTGGCTTGGGGCAGGGTGGGGACATAGGAATTACAACCTATTGCTCTGCATTGACTCCCCACTGTGTTCCAGATCGTTGATCTCGTACATACTAAGCCCAAATCTGAGTGTAGTGGAAATAGTGTTCAATCATAGAAATATTGTATCTAGGAAATCAATCTCACACTTTTGGGTCACACATGAAACAAGCACGAAATATGAAATGTGGCCGCAAAATATGACTGATTCCTATTGTATTTGGCCAGAAATAAGATACTGATATGGCTACTCTGTAGGATAACGCAGTTGCTCTCTGCCTGGGTCTATGGGTGCTATTGATATTGGTACTTGCCACGACATTGACGAAGCATAGCGCAGATAGACAGAGGCACGAAATAGATTTATTGAACTGAGGTTCGTAAATCTGAAGTTTGTAAATCAAGGATGATACGAACCCCAGGATGACATACAGAATATATACTCCTATTTGAATCATGCTGAAGTAAGGTGAAACAGGGTTTCGTTGTAATGATCTCATATTTTAGTAAGTAAGTTTATGGAATTACGCACTGAATGTTGCGGTTATGATTTATCAATGAGGTGAGTTGACGCACTATTCAGACATGTTTCTCGACAGACATGAAGTAAGCTGCTGTAAGGCTTTGATTTGAGATCCGCAACGCGACACGTCAATAGCACTGAAACCTTGAATATATTATAGTAACAATAGTAGGTCATGTTAGACACACCTGAAAATTACTACGACTACTGATTACAAGTATTGAGGCGTGGTCACGTGTACCATGACAGCTGCGTTTTATGTCAACAGAGATTCTACACTCGTTAAAAACACTAGATGCGACCAAGATGCGACTTACTAGAGCAACGGCGTCATCTAGCAGCCTGTCTTCTCCAGGAGCACCCAATGAGATAGAGGCAATCGAAGGATGCTTGGAAATTTGATGCTGCCTGAGAATAAACCTCATTCCTACCATCCCTGTTTCAAAGCGTAGGACAGAATAATGAGCTGAAAACAGATCTGGACGCGTCAATGATACTGCCTTTGCTGTTGGTAACGTTCATTCCCTGGCACTAAAGGAATCAAAAACCCTGGAAATACGTACCCTTTGTCATCAAGGACTTTCACCACAATGATTGTGCTCTCTTTGCGACACCATGTTCTGCACCTGCGGCTATTGCACTGGAGTAAATTAAATCATTAGCGTGACGGAAACAATATCATCAAGATCTCGTGACTGTTCCATGTCCATGCCTGTCATTCTTCTGGTCCATGTGTGGAACAAAGGTTTTTCCCTGATGGACACGACATTCAAAGTCTGACTAGTAAACAGTGAGATATCTTGCAAACAGAGTGTATGTTGTCCTCACATGGTCTAAATATACACTTTTATTGGTTAAGAATACGAGATCACCTATGCTGTAAAATCACCATGCTGTATAAGACATACCCGTGTCTAAGCTACGCAGTGAGCTGGTTGGACAAATTGAGAAATTACACGTACCCATAATGTATATATCAACGCCCGCACTGGCGCTTGGATGATAGGTATAAGACCTCCGACCACTGGATACTAACATTTTTGAGGAAGGTGGATATGCTGACATCGGGATTGAGTCGAATAAGTTGTGTGGAATGGGAAACCTTGAAAAGGTCACCTTTTCACGGTCCACCAAGTCATCTTCCATCCAGATTCATCGCCAAGGGGCTTTTCCGTCCCATCACAAGCAGAAGTGCAGGTCAGTTACAGACCTCTATTATCAGCTTGGACGATTGAATGGGATATACACATAAGGTACAACGCAGACAACTGAAGAAGAATGACACCAATGGTAAAGTCGCAATCCTGCTGATACCAATCTAATAACATCATCTCGCGAAGTGCATGAACACAATCAGAGAGAAACCTTTCGCTGCCAGGACCGCTATGATATCTCTTGCCATTCAGTAACCCCTTTTGTTGCAGTAAGCCGTTTGATGGCAGAGATTGGTGCCCGCACATCTTTGTTGTGGTAGAAAGTGAATCGACAGTTTTCAGGGAGAAGTTTTGAGAGGGAGAAAAAAACGGAAAACTGCTTGCTTCTCAGCATGGAAACTGAATGCAAACAACATGCCAAGATCAAGCTCTTGCAGAGCAGGGAAAGGTACCATGTCTTGGGGTAGGGTGTCCCATTGCTGAGTTATATCCAGCAGAATTGCAAAATTGACAAGTTTCGGACGGCATCGTGCGAGAAGTGGGAAGGTGATTGAATGTCAAAGTTGTAGAAGCGGCGCTCACCAAACGCGGGTATGGGGCAAAAGAAGGACTTCAATCAGAGCATGAGCAAGCTCCTCTATTTCTTCCTGGCTATAAGTGAGTGGGTGGTAGGAGCCTATCTCTGATCGAGTGAGATTGTAGGAAAGGAGCAATTTCAACCAAGTGAATGAAGAGGGAATATTCCGCACAAGGTCGAGTAGTATGAACTCGATGACGTTCTGGCATCTTGTGACAAATTTCTCAAAGACTGGAGACCACACGTTGCAATGCAACTCCTGTTTGAGAAACAGAAAATACGTGAGACTAGTTCCGGAGTTGTCAGGACGCTATCCATGTTCATTGTCACTGAGTTGGTGAGTGCTCTTGTGTGCCCTGTGTGATGGTGCCCGGCTTTGCACAGAAACAAACATTTTGATATTGACAAACAAATCGAGAGCTTTGCACGGTGGGCTTGTTTGAGGAGGAATTATTGGAGTGTGGAAGGATCTATGGGGGAAGTATAAGCATGCAAGCCTGGCGAAGACACTGTAAGCAGTTTGTGCCACAAAGAAAGAGAAAATGCACGTCGACCAACTGCATTGAACGTGTCCCATATTTCGAGGTCATGCGGGGTCGGAACGAGTCCGGGGTACTGGGACAAAATCAAGTAGCTCTGTGCGACATCTACAGCTGTACCCGTCACCGATGCCACCGCATAACCAACTCCTCATGTAGCCCCTTCATCAATCCCAACACTCCCCTCGCGCATATGGATCCACCCCTCTGTCTGCAGAGTGTTCTTCCTGTTCAACAAATCCCTCCACGGCCAAGAGGTCAGCGGGCGAGAATCACCTATGGCTTTTTAGGCATAAAATTTGGTAAAAACCATCGGCTGGGAGAAGACGAGGGACTGGTCTCAAAGTGGGACAACATTTGTAGCGGTCTCCCATGATATGTGACTCTCCGGCGTCCATTCTTTTACCTTACCTTCCTTTCTTGTCTCATAGCCTTACCTAATACTCTGGAAAACGTATATATAGGCCCAGCTGTAGTAACGTTATGGTAGCTCTCAATACAGGACTTATACCAGTTCTTTCGTGAGACACCCACATCCTGTGTGACGCAACACTTGCTTACCCAGCAACCTCACATTACATATTTTGAACTTCCAAGTCCTACAACACTCTAGCAAACTCTAGTGCCATTCGACTCGCGCACTGTGGAAAACCCGCCGGTCCGATCAACCTGCGGAACACCCTTTTGTGAGTCCCTAAAGCAACTATGTCTGCTAATCCTTTGCTACACAGATACCCTACCCACAACCAAGCCCTGACGGTACTCGAACCAGAGACGTTGCTGGGGCCTGGAACGGAAGTGTGTGAATCCGTTGGGACCACACACGGGGACGCTCCGGGTGGCAACGGTGGACCCAAGGTTTGCAGTTGCCATGGCCAGGAGGAACCCCAGCCCGCGCTCGAAGAGCCCGGGCCCCCCATGGGACAGCCCAGTGGGGAGTTAATTGAGAACAAGGCCGAGAGAGCCGTTAGATACCGTAGACGTCGATCAGCTTCAGAGTCTGACACATCCAGGCTTGAGAATGAGATTGGACACATGCTATTACCCGACCCGCCGGAGAGGCGAACTAAGGAAACAGGAGACCTGGCGAACCTAAATAAGGAACTTAGCCAGGAACAGGCTCGAGCAGTCGCCCAGGCCAGGGACAATATGACTCGAGAAGAGCGGTTACAAATAGACAATCATGTTAAGAAAGTCAATAGCCACACCAATGAGACTGGTAGGGGAAATAATAGTAATGACCAAGCACGATTGATTAAAGGAAAAGGAGCGGACCCAGGCAACTGGGGAGCTGCTCATCTTTCAGAGGAAGAGGTAGATCCCGAAATCCAAGCAGGACTACTAAGTGAACACAGGAACCGACAACATGGAAATGAAACAGAGGACCAAGGGGACTCTGACGTTCCCCACCACGGAACCACTAAGCCACAAAAATATGAGCCGAACAAACCAAAGAAGAGGGCTCACAGGTCACCGGAATTCGATGACAAAATAAGGAGTATCCTGGATCACCAGAAGTGGGCAAAGCGCCATCAAACAGTGGAGGGAAAAGGAAACAAAACCCTCAAACCGTTGAACCAACTACCCAGAGAAAGCGCCCTGGGCCAGCTATTCGACAACATAAGACGGACCCATGATGATTCATCTGACTATTACTCGGATGAGGATTCCTCAAACAAAGAAACTTCGGGCAACGACTCGTCTGACAGTGACAGATCCAGTTTGGATAACAGCTCATCAGACAATGATTACAGCAAACAAGCTCGAAGAAAGTCAGCGGGAGAAAAACACAACCAAGGTCGCCATGGCCGCAAAAGAAAAACCAGGTCGAGGAACCACAAACATAAGCTCATTTCGACCATAAAACCCATACCCCCTGAAAAATACAATGGAAGTCCAGATATCCAGAAATTCATGCAATTCATGAATCAATGCTCGACGTATCTTACCGATGGGCATGTAGAGAAAGAACGCCACATCACGGTAGTATCCAGCTTTCTAACAGGGAAAGCATGGATATTTTATTCCCGAGAAGTACTGCGGGGGCATAACAAATGGAATCTCGAGAGTTTCTTCAAGGAATTATTCAATGATTGCTTCCCAGTTGACTTTAGAAACTGACAACAAAATAAATTGCAAGACTTTGGTCAAGGAAAGCACCTCTCTGTGCGAGAATATGTAGCTGAATTGGAAGAGTTATTCATCTACGTGGGACCGGTTAGCAGCAGGGAAAGGGTCGTCAAACTCTTTAACGGACTCAAACCATCCATCAGAAGGGGACTATACCGGGCTGGAATAGACCCAGAAATGGCTCGATGGCAGGACGTCGTGTACAAAGCTGAATTCTTAGAACGTGCTGAGAATGTAGAATTAGATGACAATTGAAGTGATCTGAATCTGGGGGGTAAACCACAGAAACACCATATCACTGATGAAAACAAAAAGCTTAATTCGGGGGGGCCTAATACCCGCAATGGAGGAAGCAGATTCCCTCAAAGACTGCCGGAAGGAAAACAAACCAATGCCAGCTTGGGGAATATGTTGGGGTATGGACACTAAAAGAACCCCCGATCCTCGAGACAGAAGTCTAAACTGGAAAAATCGAATAAACATGAGAATGGCCTCAGCGACAAGCAACTTGCAGCTTACCAAGCAGAAAATAAGTGTTTCAGTTGCGGAGAACCAGGGCATTTCTCCAGAAACTGCCTCCAAAATCGAACCATGACGTCCACCTCGGGTAAACCACCAGGGTTAAAGTCAAATGATGTACGAATGGATCTGCACAATATCGACAAATTGCGAGATGAGCTCTTTGAAACCACCATACAGGAACTTACCCTGGGTTCGATGGCACTCGCAACCCTGACTGATTCACTGGACCCCTCCACCCAAGAAAATAATGGCCTAGAGGGCAATCAGGGTCAGGATGAAAACATAACATTGGGGACGAACCCACCACAGGAACCGCCCCGATGGGTAGATGAGTCAGGAAGGGCTTACACCTTTGACCCCCGGATCTGCGAAATGGAAGCCGTTCACTTGGGACCGGCCATAAATCTAGGAGGAACCTACAACTTTCAGGTCCCAAATGAAGAAGTAAGACTGGAATTGCTACGACAGAAGGAAAGAATCTGGGGGAAGCCTGAAAGTGTTGGTAGCGCCACCGCTCGGAAACTTGAATACTTACTGGAGTCCATGCAACCCTATCCTGGGGATCCAGAGAACTATCTCCAATACAAGGGAAGGCGCTTCGTGGCCTATGACATTAGTGATCATGAAATGACGCTATGGGATCAGGTGTTGGGAACCGACTTTATCATATCCATTGACGACCTGTTCCAAGAAAACTATGAGGTAGGCACCTGGTATGCCTCCCACTGTGCCATGGTATCCAAAACTCCTGTTACGCAAAAAAATTGGTACCAAACAACTCTGACAGGGGACATTTGGGCCTGGAATGCGGCCAAAATCCTCGAACTAGGCACTCCATACTCAAAAGGGGAACCAGAGTATATTTTAAACCACTTCTGCATATACCCTAGGCGCAGGAAAGGAACTTCATACTATGAAATTAATGATGTAATACTTGAACTCCAGATTGAAGCCGAGTACGGTTGCCTCCATGACCCCATGTTTGATTTAGTCAGCTGGTATCAGAATCAGATAACACTGAAAATCAACCCACCAATTGAAGAACCAATGATTGGAAATGACAAGGACGAAATCACCCAACCACTAACACTACTTGAAGGTGACCTAGCCCTTATCCAGCATACACGGAGGGCGTCAAGAGGCCCTCGCCCTGCCAACAATATAATAAGCACCCTGGAGCTTAACGGACAGCAAGTGGAACCAGGAACATACCCAACCCTGGTTAGGCATAATATCCGACATAAGTCAGAACAACGACGGATACCAAAACCACTTGTCATTGTGGCCAAACTCAACGGTCACCCTGTCCAGGCCCTCATTGACTCAGGTTCTCTCGGCGATTTCATGTCCAGTACGGTGGCAGAACAATTAAAAGTCAAAAAACAAGAATTGACAGACCCCATAGCTGTACAATTGGCTGTACAGGGATCTCGATCAAAGGTGAACTATGGAACAACGGTCAGGATAGAATACCAATGCATAGTCGAAGATAGGTACTTTGATATCATGAACCTGAATGGATATGATGTGATTCTAGGGACTCCATGGATATTTCAACATAAGGTCACCTTTGGGCTCAACCCAGCAAGGGTGATTATTGGAAGCTCCACCCCGCTGCCATTGGTAGAAGGACCAGGGGTAGCACGACTGTCCACACGTTCCATAAGCAGGTACGAGGACAGTCTAGATCGAGTCCGGGAAGAGCTAATGCAGTATGCTAGGCCGCTGTGTAAATCGGCCTCCGAAACACCTCTTCCCCCGCTAAGGGTAATAAATCATGAAATACCCCTCATCAACAAAAATCAAGTATACCCTTGGTGACCTTCGAGATGCCCAGAAGCCTTAAAACCTCAGTGGGACGAGAAAAGAGCCACCTACGTTCAAACTGGCCGGTGGGAAGTCACCACATCTGGAAATGCAGTGCCGATGATGTTCATAAAAAAACTGGGTAAGGCAGGAGAACCTGCTCGCCTCAGAATCATAAGTGATCTACGCGCCCGCAATGCAAACACCATTAAAAAATCATCACCTTTGCCTGAAATAGAAGGTATCCTCTGAAGGGCAGCAAAAGCACGATACAGGTCCATCATCTATGGACAAGATGCCTACAAACAGATTAGGATAATACCAGAACATGTGCATAGGAGTACGGTAACTACACCGGATGGAAATATTAATAGTCATGTTATCCAACAAGGCGACTGCAATGCCCCAGCAACTTATCAAGCCCTGATGAACTATATCTTCTCCCCTTATTTGGGACAGTTCATGGATGTATATTTGGACGACATAAATTTACTCTATGTCTTTAGAGGATCATGTCAAACATGTGAGGATAGTATTGGATATCCTTACGAAGGAAAAACTTTACCTTAGTGAGAGAAAGCTAAAGTTTCTATGTCCCGAAATGAGAATTCTTGGACGAATAGTTGATAACTACGGAATAAAAATGGACCCCGATAAGGTGGATGCCTTGATAAAATGGAAGGTACCTACCAACCGCGATCTCTTAAGAGGCTTCCTAGGGGCAGCCAGATACCTAGCAGATGATATTGGGAAGGTTCGAATCCCTATGGGGGTTTTACATGAGTTAACCGGGGATACAGTACCATATAGGTGGGAATATACTCACCAAAGGGCGTTCGAAGACATTAAGAACCTAGTGTCAGCCTGTAAGGATCATCATCGAACGCCACTAGAATATGGTGCTGGAGCAGAGCCTATAAACATGGTTACAGATGGATGCGTAACTGGCATAGCAGGAGTCATCAGTCAAGGGCACGACTGGAAAACCGTGAGGGTGGCAGCATTCTACTCAGCCAAACTAAATGCGGCTCAGAGGAATTATCTGGTCCACGAAATCGAGATGCTGGCGGGAATTGAGACCATGTTGAGGCATAGAGACATCCTGCAAGGTGCTAAGTTTCGCTGGTACACTGATCATAAAGGCCTAATTCACTTACTGAAACAGAAGAACCTGTCTGGGAGACAGGCACGAAAAAGGAAAACATTCTTTCGGATGCACTTTCCAGGCTGTATTCCAACGATGAACCCGGTACCATGAGGGCTGCATTGGAATATACATACCATGATGTGATCGACAATGATTTAGCAGATAGACAATTTGTGTCGATGTCGATGCCGGTGTTGGTCGGAGTGGAGGGCGAGAGTCTAGCCATGACACCAGAAATGGCCCCTGTAGCTGAGACAACAAATAAGGCCAGGAAAACCCCACTAAGTACCAACAACGCGGAACCTCCAACAAAACGGGGCCCCAAAGGAAGGAAGCAACAAGACCTGCCCGCTGAAACCGGCAGGCCAGAAACAGCGAAAGAATTTGCAGCTCGAAACACTAAAAATTTTGTTCTTCACGGCCCAAAGGAACAAAAGGAGGGCGGGTCAGTAGGGAATGACCTAGATAGAACGAAAAAACTTACAATAAAATTGCCAGCACGAAGGACTAGACACGAGGCAGAATCACCCGACAGAGAAGGCACCTCTCAATTGTCACAAGAACAGCTGGAACAGAGCAAAGAACACCTATTAGATCAGCAGAGAGCCAACGCATTGCAGACTCTAAAACTGCTCACAGAAAACTTACCACCAGTAACTATCGGGGAATTAATCCGTAATGGACAAGAACCCATTGACTTAGAAGAAAGTATCCGGGGAAAACACAATGATGATACTCTACTCAAAGCAATAATGGCAAACCCAAAGCATTACAAAAACTTTGAAATTGAAAGCGAGCTAATATACTTAAAGACACCTCAGGGACGCAAGCTCTGTATACCTCCAACTATAGTAAATGGACGAAATATCAGAGAAGTCATAATATCCGAGGCCCATTCTTTGCTTGCTCACCTCGGACCCAGGAAAACTTATGCATACTTACAAAATATCGTATGGTGGAAAACCATTAGCAAGGATATACACACCTTCTGTGATACCTGCGCCACCTGCAGGAGAAGTAAACCGGCCAGCCAGAAACCCTACGGACTTCTTACCCCGCTTAGAACACCCACTCAGCCCTGGGAAGTCATAGGCATTGACTTCGTAGGGCCACTTCCAGAATCTAAAGACCGTGATTCCACCTACGACTCACTAGTGGTTATCATTGACCACTTAACAGCAATGGTCCATCTTGTACCCTGCCGAAGCAACTACACTGCAAGACAGGTGGCCGAATTAGTGTTTTCAGAAGTATACAAACACCATGGGCTCCCAAGGGCCATAGTGAGCGATCGGGATACATATTTCACCAGCACATTTTGGTCTCATTTGCACCAACTAATAGGTACCCAATTAAGAATGTCCTTGGCATATCATCCGGAGTCAGATGGGGCCACCGAGAGAGCCAATCGGACAATTACTCAAATGCTTAGGCAATGTATTGGAGAAAACCAGAAGGACTGGGTTTCAAAACTACCAGCAATCAAGTTTGCCATTAACATGGCCCGATCCGATAGCACTGGATACTCCCCATTCTTCCTTAACTCAGGACAAATCCCGCAACCCTTGATTTGGAATCAGGCACAGCCCACTGAGTATGCAGGAGTTTGTGTCTTTGCCCAGCGACTACGAACAGCAATTATGGAGGCCCATGATCATATCCTGGCAGCCCGAATCAAACAGACCCGAGATGCAAATAGGCGCTGATGTCCTTCTCCCTTTCAAATCGGGGACCTGGTGTACATATCCACCAAAAATCTCAATTTCCCAAAAGGGCTAGCCCAAAAACTGATTCCCAAGTATCAAGGGCCATACCGAATCATTAACGATTTCAAAAACAGCTCTTATCAGATAAACATCCCCACCAGTATGCGCTGCAGAGGCATACATGACGTATTCCACGCCGCACTGCTTAGGATACACAAACCCAATGATGACAGGCTATTCCCTGGAAGATCGGATGAACAAATCATTGGAGAGGCAACGGAAGAATGGGCCGCTGATTGCATTATAGCACACTTTGGAGCGAGTGATCAAGCTATATTCGAAGTTTTGTGGAAAGCAGGGGATAAAACTTGGTTATCTTATGCTCAGGTTAAGGATCTTAATCTAATCAACCCCTATCTAGAGCTGGTGGGAGCGGAAACCTTTTCAGATCTCTCCGAAGGAACCGGGAACCCTCCTCAAGACAATCCCCAAACATATCTGGGACAAATATCCTTTGTTGGGGTATTTAAGGAAACTTCATTCTCATCTTGTGATACTAACATTCCCCCTTCAGCTCATCCACCCCCCATATCCCCTCGCACCAATCTCCAGCACTCTCTAGATGACATGCTCCACCGGAAGAACCACCGCGACCACAGGGGAGGACATCAAGGGCGGCCGAGGCCTAGTCTTGTGGCGTCTGTACCTCGTCACCCGTGGATAAAGCAGGACCGCCACACCATGATGCTCTGCTTGTCCAAATCTGACCCCCCCACTGCTGGTGTAGTCTTGCACCCCCTGCAAGCAGGGCTATTTCTTCGTTTTGATGCCTCCATTTTGGTCACCAGCCCTGAGCGTCGGGCTACTATGCAGCCCCCTTTTGGCTATCACCCCTTCTCCCGGTTCTTTAACTCGGTCCCTGCCGATCTCTACAAATACCGTTGATGACGCCCAAAATTGTACCTTGTGGTGTCGGGGTAGGCAGTCACAAGGGCCGGTAGCGTTGGGCTCGCTAAGTGAGGCAAGTCGGGCAGGGTCCCAGAAACAGGTTAGCAGAGTGCGGTGGTAAGGGAAGTGGTGAAATGAGTCTTAGCGTAGTAGTCGCCAAGGGTTGAGTGCCTGCCGTAGTTGCAAGGCGGAGGGATTACTGGAACACTGGCGCAGGTCCAGCGGCAAGACAAGGACACCGTACGAAAGTGCGCTTGGCGTAGAATAGACTGATGATGAGCTCAAAATGTGCTCTGAAGCTCAAGCGTAAGAGGCGATGGTGAAGGTAACTTGTTATTTGGGAGGCTATAAGTACAGTATATATAGTAAAGTGTAGGCGAGGTCGCCGTTGGCGACCCTTGAGGC
>JAGGAQ010000577.1:0-12307 GCA_017657225.1 Termitomyces sp. T69sscA | reverse complement strand
TCTCACCCACCGGCACTCCCGGCACTCCTCTACGCACCTTCCCCCGCCCCGCTTCGGTCTCCTACGCCTCGCGCTACCCCCGGTGCTCTGTGTTCGTGCACGGTGAATTGATGTAAGGTGGATTCGCCCAGTAGACTGAGCCCCCGAGGTCAGCGGAACCTGACATCAACCAACAGTATTTATTGGGAGGACCACAATGAGTATTTGGCACCCTGGGCACTTTGGAACTCTTCCAAGAGCTCCAACTGGCAGACCAGGGCTGCTGCAGGCAGTTCCAATCCTGCTGCACAACTGCTCCTTGGACAAGAACTGGCCAACACTAATTGACCCCCAGGACCCTGCCCTCCAGCACAGCTCAACGCTGCTGGCACACAAGAAGCCTTGGCCAATTGAACTAACAACAACCCACCCCAGGACCCCCATAACACCCTGGACTTTTCAGACAATGATGAGACCCTGTGTGCAAGTAGGTTTAGGAACTGGCCTTGAATTGATGTGCTGGAGGAGATGCATGAGCAGTGACAACATGAGGGAGCATGTATCTTGTGTGGTGAGCAAGGTCATTTCATCAACGAGTGCCCTAAATGCCAGGCTGTGGGGTGAGCCATCTGGACCATTGATGGCAAAGACTGCAACTTCTAGTTTACAGAAAACAAAGCAGTGGTTTAGATCCAGAAGACACATTAAATTGCAGACCAGACTTTGACATCTTCTTTGCCCTGGCTACACACCTCCACGCAATGGCTCTATCCCTGGACACCCTCTCCACTCACCTCCCCTCCCAATCCTCACAGAGTCTCCTCCTCTGTACCACCTCCCCTCCTCCTCCACCCCTGTTAACACACTGGTTGACAGTGGCACTACCAACAACTTCATTGACAGATCTCTGGCAATGCTTGCTGCAATGCTGTCAGGTTCTGCTGACCACAGGGGTTCAGTCCACTGGGCAAATACCTTATGTGGTGCGCATGGTGTCACAGATGCAGCGTACTGTCAAGAGTGCGAGGTGTAGGAGACCAAAGCAGGACCAGGGATGTGAGCAGGGGATTGACAGTAATGCCGGGCAGGAGGTGAGTGCTGGTGAGGGGTGGAAGATGAGTCCCAGGGATAGGTGTGAGTCCCAGGGGTGTGAGAGAAGGAGACAAGTGAGCATCAGTGTGCAAGCAAGTCCTGGAGATGAAGAAATAGAAAGCTGGGGTGAGTGCAAGGACTTAGCAAGTTCCAGGGGTGGAGGCGAGAGACATGGAGATCTAACAAGCTGAAAAAGGAATGAGCCAAGATTAGATAAGGGAAAGGAGAAACAGAATGAGTGAAGACTGAGGTGAGAGATGAGAGAGGAAAAAGGGAACTTAGAGACTTGAGGCAAAAAAAAATAAAGCAGAGGGAAAATTAGAGTACAAGACAAGTAGAGATGATGGAAAGGAGACAATACAAGACAAGTACAATATGAAATGAGACAGAGTCAGAAAATGGAGACCAGAACACACGAGACTATGAGACAAAGACAAAACACAAAAAACAAAACAGGAAGTACAGCAATATCAAGACTAGAGTACTACTTGCTACTCTACAACTTATATACCATATGGTAGATAAGCCCCGGGGCTCAGGCCTGGGTCCCAGTGACAAGTCGTGGTGCCGGGGCTTGAGGTGAGACCCAGGGATTGTGCAAGGTGGCAGTGGAGGTTGGAACATGTCGTGCGGCATGGAAGGTCTTGCTTTTGGAGCGCAGAGACATGTAGTGGCAAGGAGGTGAGGGAGTGAGTGGAAGTGGCACATGGCATGTGGAGGTTGGATCAACAGTGATGTGTCATTGTGATGCATGATGGAGGTCTTGGCACAGGCCAGAGGGAGCGGGGGGAGTTGCTGGTGCTGGCGCTGATGTAGCGGCTGCAGTTGGGGAAGTATTGGGGATGGCCAGGGCTGGCGCTGATGTGGCAGTCATAGGCGGAGAACTAGGACACTGGCAAACTTCCAGTGGCAAAACAAAGCACTGTACAATCACGCTCTAGTGTAGAGTAAACTTCAAGAAAGACAAAATTGAGCTCTGAAGCCCAAGTGTAAGAAATAAAGGGTGAAGGTAACTTGTTATTTGCAGAGTATAAGTACAGTATATACAGTAAATTGTAAGCAAAGTTGCTGTAAATAATAGCCAACAAGCTTTTATATAGGAAAATGTCAATCAGACCTTGGCGATGCCTAGCAGCACCAATCAATATGTATGTCATGTCAAGATGCCAAAAAGTAGGTATAAAATCACCAAAATGTCAGCATTGTGAAATGATGGTGGTTACCAGTGTGCAGTGGCAAGGCCGGTGAAACCTCAGAGTCAAGAAAGTAAGGTACAATTGATCAAAAATAATGAAGAAAAAAATACGATAAGTGTTTGTTCAGGGATTCAAACTCTTAGCCTTTTGGGAGGATGCCAGGTAAACCAGAGGTTATGCTAACCACTAGTCCACATGGCTGTGCTAGTCAAAACATCAGTACACCTTTTGATACAACCTGGGTCTTATCATCAGGGGCTGCCAAGGTGGCTGGTCAGGTAGTGGTCTGGGCCTGGGACAGTCGTGGAGGTGGGTCTGAGGAGGTTGGAGTTCCAGGGCCGGAGCCAAGTCCCAGAGGTCGGTAGCAGGTCATGACATCACCTCCTCTTCAGCATTGAGACCCTCAAGACATGCAGAGGTTGTGGGTGGCTGTGCTGCTTCTGGTGTTGAAGTCAAAGTCTGGCAGCCATCAAGAAGTCTCACATGCAAACAAAAGAAAAAAAAACTTTGCCAATTTCTTAGCCATTCTTCCTTCATGTCATTGTCCTCGTTGCCTACTCCTTCTCTGTCTGACAAGAGTAGTGCTAGTGTCTGAGTGGCCTACGGGGAGTGCTGGGCTTTGTTTAAGTGTCACCAGAATCACCGGTGGGTTGAAGTGATGCACCATGAGTTTCTATTGTCCTGGTGTCCTTGCATACTGATACGTTGTGTTGCAGGCATGTTCTTGTCAGTGGCAGGGTCCTCTCACGTACTTCTAGAAGTTGTCATGCAGCATCGGCCTGCCCATTTTGCCCCAGTGTTGCCGGTCCATGCTTTGTGGCCTCCCTTGGCCCTGGGAGTGTTCCACCCAATGCCCATGGCCCATAGGGTGGCCCAGGCAGATGTAAACCCTGACCATTTTGCAGTGGTGGTGGGTCATCCCTGGAGCCCTCCAATGCAGGCATGGTGTTGGATGCATGGTTCAGTGAGTGTCTGGTCCTTACCCTTGAGCCATTCTCATTGCTTTGTCAGTGTATCTTCTGCACCCATCAGGGAACTCTTTGTAAGTTTGAGGCACTGGTGACTAGGGGCTGTTGGGACTCATTAGTATGCCTCTTGTGTCATTCCAAGCATGAGAGGTGTTCAGTATTGTGGGTGTGGCAGGCGATGTGCATGGCGGTGGAGCAGAGGTGGTTGTTGGAGTGGGTCTTGGGGCAGATGGGTGGGGAGGCAAAGCCGCAGTTGGCATGTGCGGTGATGGGTAGTGAGCAGGCTTCACATCCCAGGGTAAATGGGAGGATTGGTTTGAGTCAGAGGAAGAGTCCAGTGGGAGTGAGGGAGAGGAGTCGGCTCCAGCCTTGCTGATCAGGGTGAGCCGTTGGCAGCCACCTGGGGCAAGCAGTGGGTGTCCCCATCTTCCTAGGTGGGCCCAAGCAAGAGGCCCCAAAGTGACACGTTGCTAGGGGGCCCATCAGGTCCCCATATCTTCTTGTTGACCTTGGCGCACCCCAATCTCCACTGCAAGAAACAATGGAGCAGAGCCTGTTGGCGTCAACTATAGAGTTGCGCCAGCAGCTACAGGAGGCATATAAGCAGTCAGAGTGGGGGTGGGGTGAGGTGATGGTAGTGACAATGGACCAGGATGGGGCTTAGCAGGACCAGGATATAGCAGTGGTGGTGGTGAGGGAGTGCAAGGCAGAGTTGGTGGCTTTGCAAGTGCAGGTGGCAGAGTTGGAGTTGAGGGTGGTGACTGCAATGCTGGAGGAAGAGCAAGTAGTAAGAGTAGTGTGGATGGTGGAGCAGGAGGCAATCTAGCAGAGGGACTGGGCATTGAAGGAGGCAGTGTCCAGCCAGGAGGGAGTTCTGCATAAGTGGCTGCTCTATCCTTACCTCTGTAGCTAACCGCTGGTGTAGAATGGGTCTGGGAGCACCAGTTGCTCCTCAATGGTGCATCAGCAGCCCGGGTGTTGCTCCGGGATGGTGTCACATGAATGTCATTTGACTTGCCCCTGGAGCTGGACCATGGCCTGAGTCAGCTAGACCTACTGTTGGTAGGGCACCAGCGGTGAAACACAATTGCCCCAGGGTTGTGTATGGACGTGGTGGTTGATGTGGGGGAATTGCTGCCATTGCAGGAGGATTATCTGGCATCATTGGCAGCTCAGATGGAAATGGCAATGGTGATTGCAAGGCCAGCAGCGGAGAAGAGTAGGGTGGCAGGGAGTGTTGAGGAGGCCAACTAGCTGCTAGACTCCATGCCTGGGTCCTCAAAATTTTTGGACTGTTTTGCTTTCTTTTGTCAACTTGTAATATTTGTAATTGTATCTATGAATATATTTGTATGGTTGTTGCGTCTGAGGTTCTTTTGTAAGTTGTGAGAATTAGAAGCAGTAAGTATGCAAAGAAACACATAGGGGTCTTGGTGGGAGTTGAATCCCTAATTAACCAGAGGCAGGGGTTACACTCACTAATGCTGTCTCTGAGCACTAGGCCTGGAGGTTCCAGGGCTTGTTGGGGTATTGCTGGTGGAAGTCCCAGAGCTTGGTGAGAGCACTGGTGAGGTTCTTCCAGGTTTTCCAGGTGTCATCCTTGGGCCTATAACTTTTCCAGCAAACGAGGTAGTGGAGGCAGCTCTGAACAAGTGGGGAGTCAAGGATGTGGTCAACCTTGTAGTGGTATTCATCTTCAACTTTGACAAGCAGCAGTCAGCTGAGTTGCTGTCCAGGAAAGGAGTCTGGAGCATATTTCTTGAGAAGGCAAATGTGGAAGACCAGATGTAGTTCCTTGAGTCCTGGGGGTAGGTCAAGCTTGTAGGCATGGGTTGAGACCTTGAAGGGGCCAAGTTGTTTGTGATTGAGCTTGATCGAGGGTTGTTGTGTCTTCAAGTTGCGCCAGTTGAGTCAGACAAGGGTGCCAGGAGTCCAGTCAGGAGTGGCTTTGCAATGGGTGTTGGCATGCTTGGCATATGCTTTATTGGCAATGTCAATTTTGTTCCAGAGGAATTGGTGGAGTGACTGGAGGTCCTGGGTGACTTTGTGGCTATGTAGAAGGAGATGTCTCTAAGGGAGAGGGTGAGCTGGGGGTTGTAACCTTTATTAGCATAGAAAGGTGACACTCTGGTGGCAGAATGAGGGGTGTTATTGTAGGTGAACTCTGCCAGGGGCAGCTCTGCATGCCAGTCGTTCTGTAAGGAGTCAATGTAGAGGTGGAGGTACTGCTCCAGAGTCTGGTTCACTTGTTTATCTGGCTGTCAATCTCTGGGTGATAGGCGGTGGAGAGGTTAGTTTTAATTTCAAGTGCCTTACACAGAGACTGCCAGAACTGAGAGACAAATAGAGGGCTGCAGTCGGATACAATGTCATCCAGGAGTCCATGCTTGGAGAATACATGTTTGAGGAAGAGCTTGGCGAACTCTGGGGCATTGTTGGTGGTGTGGCAGGAGATGAAGATGACTTGTTTAGTGAGGCGGCAGACACTGACAAGGATGGCGTTGAAGCCCTCTGACTCAGGGAGCTCAATGATGTGGTCCATTGAGATGGAGGATCAGGGGCAGCAACCAATGGACAGCAGCTTGAGGAGACCATAGGGGCGGTGGCAGGGAACCTTGGCCTGGAGACCTGACTTGCAAGTCCGGACATACTGGGTGATGTCCTTCTTCATGCCTGGCCAAAAGTAAGTCCAGGAGATAAGCTGAAGGGTCTTACAAATCCCAGGATGTCCATGGAGCTTGTGGTCATGGTGCAAGAGTATACCAGTGATGGTATAGTCGGAGGTGTTGCATTCAAGGACAATAAGGAGGGAGGGGTCAAAGTGGCAGGGGATGGGGGTGGAGGTGAAGGCCCATTTGAGGAGGGTGAATACGCTTTGGCATTTGCTATCCCAGTTCCACGGGGCGTCCTTTCTTGTGAGCTGATTGAGAGGTTTGGTGATCCTGGAGTAATTATCAATGAATCAGCGGTAGAAGTTGGCAAAACCAAGAAACAACTGCACCTCTTTTATGTTCCAGGGCAGAGGCCAGTTTAGGATGGCCTCCACCTTAGTGAGGTCCATGCAAACACTGTCCAAAGTAACAATGATGCCGAGCTACTCAACTTTGATGGTGTGAAATGAGCACTTTTCTGGTTTGGCATGTAGGTGGTACTTCCAGAGTCATTCAAGGATGTGGCAGGCATGGTCATGGTGCTCCTCCAGCAAGTTTGAGTAGATCAGAATGTTGTTCAGGGTCACTGATGAGGGGAAGTAGATACTGGTTCTTTTTGGTGACTTTGTTGAGGCCCCAGTAGTTGACGCAAAGGTGTAGAGAACTGTCTTTCTTCTTGGCAAATAGGACCAGAGCCCCAGCAGCAGAGATTGAGGGTTGGATGAAACTCTTACCAAGCATGTTGTTGAAATAATCTTTCAGCACATGGAGTTCAACTTCTGACATGTTGTAGGTCTTGCCAAATGGGGATGCAGTACCATCTTTGAGGTTGATTTTGTGGTCGAGGTGGAGGAAGGTTGCCAGAGTCATCCAGGGGTGCTGTTGGGGTGCCAGTAGCTTGTTTGGGAGGATTGGGAGGAGAGGTGAGCTGAGAGAGTGTCCAGGGATAGAGCTGTTGCATAGAAGTGTATAGCCAGGGCAGAGAAGACATTGAGGTCCAGTCCACAATTTAGTGCATCTTTGAGATCTAAATCACTGGGTTGTTTTCTGTAAACTGGAAGTCACAGTCTTTTGCTGTCAATGGTCCACATGGCTCATCCCACGACCTGGCATTTAGGACACTCATTGATGAAGTGACCTTGCTCACCGCACAAGATGCATGTCCTCTTGCATTGTTGTTGCTCCTGCATCTTCTCTAGTATGTCAATCCACGGCCAATTCTTAAACCTACTCATGCATAGGGCCTCCTCATTGTCTAGGGTCTTGGGGCAAGTTGTTGTCAGCCTGGTTTGGGTCCAAGGCTTTCTGTGTGTCGGCAGCGTTGAGTTGTGTTTGAGGGCAGGGTACCACAGTTTGATTGATGTTGACCAGTCCTCATTCAGGGGGCAGTTGTGCAGCAGGGTTGGGAGGAGGTGCTCCAAGGCACCCAGGATGCCAAGTACTCACTGCAATTCTTTCAATACCATGTTCCAAAGTGCCCAGGGTGCCAAGTACTCGCTGCAATCCTTCCAATACTGCTGGTCAATCTGAGTGATGAGAGCCTTCTAACCATCGTAGCTGAGCTGCTTGGGGGCTGAGGCAGAGGACATCCTTGATGCGTTGGGGTAGGGCATGGTGGAGAGCAAACCAGAGGGCATTATAGTTCCAGCTGGTCTTGTAGGCCTCCTTCTCAAAGCGGACAATGAAGGTGGTGAATTGCTTGTTGTTGTGCATTTGGAGATTGAAGAGGTTCTCTTCAGCCTCCACTACAGTGTCAAATACTCCAAACTTACTTGAGAATTCCTGTGCAAATGCCTGCCAGTTGGACAGTACTGGGCTGTTGGAATCAAACTGGAGCAGTGCTGTGTAGTGGTCAAAGGCAATGCCCTGTAGGTATGAGGCGGCAAAGGCAACATGTGAGCTCTCAAATTGAAAGGTGAGGGGCTTAGCTTGGAACATGGTGAGACACTGAGTGAGGAAGGTTCTCCATTTGCAGGGGTCACAGCTATAGAAGGGTTCAGGCTTCTGGATGTTGAGCTTGCCTTTGCACATCAGCACATCATGGATGTTGTCCTGGAGGTTGGGGTTGTGGAGCAGGGGTGCTGCATTGTAATAATAGTAGTAGTGGTTGTGCCTGCCATGCTGTGGAGGGAAGGCATCCATTGCTAGGCCTCAGCTGCCGGGGGGTCCACCATTGAGAGGGCTGCCGCCAGGAGGTAGTCTGCCATTGTTCTCCAAGGATGGTCCCTGAGCCTATTGGAGGGGTGGTGGTCCTCTGGGGCAGTGGTCCCATGTTGGTGTTGAAGGGGCAGCCAGGTGGGAGTTTTGGGGGAGCAGGGGGTCATGGTGGCTCTTGGGGAGGAGGTGACCAAAGTGTGCTGGAGGCTGCAGGTTGGCAAAGGAGTGGTGGGTTGTTGTAGGGAGGAGGTGCATTGCTGCAGGGATGGTGCAAGTCAAAATGAGGGAGGCGATCATGTTGGAACTCTGGAGTGGGGGCTCTGCCAGGAGGGGCCAATCCACCACTGGGGGCCTCTAGTTTGTTGATGTAGGAGAGGGTGTGGGTGGAGGCATGGTCATTGTCAGTGGGCAGAGAGTGAGGAGGAGCGTCAGAGCATGGGTTGGCATCAGTGGTGATGACACCTGAAATTGTACCAAGTGGTGTCTGGGTAGGCAGTCACAAGGTGAGTATCATTGGGCTTGCTAGTTGAGGTGAGCCAGGCAGGGTTCCAGAAGACAACTTAGTGGAGGGCAGTGGTAAGAGAGTGGTAAGGTGAAGCTTAGCAAAGTCGCCAAGTGTACAATGCCTGCTGCAGTTGCAAGGTGTATAAATGACTAGTACACTGGCATACTTTCAGTGGTGAGACAAGAACACCGTACTAAAGTGCTCTTGGTGTAGAGTAAACTTAAAAGAGGCAAAATTGAGCTCTGAAGCCCAAGCATAAGAGGTAGAGGGTGAAGGTAACTTGGAAGGTAACTTGTTATTTGCAGGCTATAAGTACAGTATATATAGTAAAGTGTAAGCGAAGTTGCTGTTGGTGATCCTTGGGTTTCCAATGCGGGAAACTAGTAAGTAAATAGTAGGCAACAATTTTTTATATAGGAAAGTGTCCATCAGCCCTTAGCAATGCCTAGCAGCACCAGTCAGGCTGTCTGTCATGTCAAAAATCCCAAAAAGTAGGTATGGAATTACCAAAATGTCAATGTTGTGAAATGATGGTGGTTATCAGAGTGAGGCAGCAAAGCCGGCAAAATCTTGGGGTCAAGAAAATAAGGTAAAATAAATCGAAAAATAATAGTGAAAAATACGACAAGTGTATGTCTGGGTTCAAACCTCAGCTTTTTGAGGGGGCGCCAGGTAATCCATAGGGTGCACTAACCACTAATCCATACAGCTGTGCCAAGGGAATCATCAGTATGCTTTATGATACAACCTGGGTCTTATCAGTGGGTTGTTCCTAAGTGCAAAAGGCATTGGGGAGCAAGTTTACATAGGGATGCACTGAGAGATCAATGGTGCTGGCAGCAGGTTGGTCAAAAAGGCCTCCAGTGGGATTGAGGACTTTTAGAATGTTTGATGCTGCATTGAGCTCCTCCTGCTGGCGGGGTACCAGGGTGGAGGCAGGGTCCCAGGGCTTGATTGGTTTCTTGCACTGCATGTGGAATGAGCACACAGGGTCTATGGGGTCCTCAAAGTGCTGGGGAGTAGGGCTGGTGTGGATCTCATCCACCAGGGCATGCAGTTTGTCCTGGAGGTTGAGATCCACCTGTAGTGTGTTCTGGGCACTTTTGGAGATGGCTCCACATTGGTAGAGCTTGTAGAATTTGAGGAGGCGATTGGCCCATTGCTCCGGGGTCTTAGAGAGATTGTGGTGTCCTAAGCTGATGAGGAGGGTGCGAGCATGTTTTGCGAACTCTGCCAGAGATATGTGAAGTGAGCAGAGGACCTTGTCACACTGTTGGATGTAGGCTTCAACCTGTTGGCAGCCCAGGAGAGAGGGAGGTGTGTTGATAGGTGGCACTGCAGGGGGTCAAGGCCGGAGGAGGTAGTAGATTTCAGAGTAGTCCTGAGGAGGCGAAGGTGGGGCAGAGGCAGGTTGGGCATAATATTGGCCTGGGGCAAAGAAGGCAGTGCTGGTGTGTGCTAGGGCCAAGGATGCCCAAGCGCCAGGCGGTGTCTATGGCATACCTCTGAGTAGGACCCGTTGATGGGTTCCTGCTGTTGCTTGCAATGAGTTGCATTGCCAGTCTTGAGGAATACCTTGACTGATGGAGGGGCCATAGAGTACCTGATTCTGATCCGGAGCCCAATATATAGGGACAAGAGTGGGGTAATGTTTGATTGGGGGAGCTGGATACAGGGGCTGTGGGGTACTCATGGCATAGTAGTTTTCAGGCATGGGTCTTCCATAAGCATTGTTCTTGGGGGTTGCTGGCGCTGGTGCTGATGTGGCGGTTGTGGTTGAGGAAGCATTGGGAATGGCTGGGGCTGGCACTGATGTGGCGGTTGTGGGCAGTGATGGCCGGAGGGATGCTGAGGGTGGCAGTGGCTGATGGCAGTGATGGGCAGCAATGGCCAGGGGCTGCCAAGGTGGCTGGTCAGGTAATGGTTCAGGCCTGAAACAGTCATGGAGGTGGGTTTGAGGAGGTTGGAGTTCTAGGGCCAGGGCTAAGTTCCAGAGGTTGGTAGCAAATTGTGACAAACACCCCAGAGATTATCCATCCCCATTCACCTCACTCTCTTTGATGGCAGCTCTACCTCTGCTGGCAACATCACTCATTACATGCAGACCACCCTGACCTTCACCAACAGTCAGCAGCAAGACCTCTGGTTGCATATAACCCATTTGCACGCCTCTGCTCCCCTCATTTTGGGCCTCTCCTGACTTTGCTCCACCAATCCCTGTGTTGACTGGCAACATCTCCCCCTCCACTTCAACTGACAAATCTTGGAGCATCCAGAGCCCATCCTCTTCAATGTCACTGCCCCAGTCAGCACCACTGACCACTCCCACATTCTCTTGCAGCTCCACTCAAAATCTGCCCAGTCCTTCATCATTGATGCCTGACTTGGCAACTCCCCACAAGTCTTCACCGCCCTCATTGATAGTGGGGCCACCAGCATGTTTGTCAGTGACCAGCTCAACCTCGTCCATGACCCCCTCAATAGCCCCTTAGAACTAAAACTCCTTGACAGTAAGCCTACCACTGCTGGGCCTATCACTAAAACACACTCCAGTTCCATCATACTCAACAATGGTCTATGGTTCCTGATAAACCTCCTGGTCATGCAGCTCTCAGAGACCACCTCCATTGTGTTAGGGCTACCCTGGCTACATGACATCAACCCCAACATCGACTGGAAGGACCTTACTATGAAGTTCCCTGGCACCAATGCTTGTCTCACTGCCATCCACCTCCATCTCCAACCTACCAACCACTCTAGCAAGGCCAGAGCTACCAGTGCTCTGACAGCACCCCCAGACGGCTCTGGCAACCCTCCTCCACTGCTTTGGGCACATCCTCAGCCTTTTCCCCCAACATCTCCCTCAACAAGTACAAAGGCCCCAACTACCCCACCTGGAGCCCCCAGACAATTCCAGTTCCAGACACCAACAATGTGGATCAGCCACCCAGCCCCATGACCTGGAAGCCCTCAACATCAAAGACATGCTTGGTAAAGGCTTCATTTGGCCTTCAATCTCTGCTGCCAGGGCTCCAGTCCTATTTGCCGAGAAGAAGGATGGCTCTCTGCAACTTTGTGTTGACTACCAGGGCCTCAACAAAGTCACCAAAGAGAACCGGTATCTACTTCCCCTCATTGGTGACCTTGTTGACCACCTCCACAGCACCAAAGTCTACACCAAGATTGACCTCTGCTCCAGCAATAATAACATCTGTATAGCCCCAGGGCATGAATGGAAAACCACCTTGGGCACCTGCTACAGCCTCTTCAAGTACCTTGTGATGCCCTTTGGTATAACCAACTCCCCCACCACCTTCTAGTACTTTCTAAATGACATCTTCCATGACATGAACAATGTCTTTGTCATTGTGTATCTGAACAACATTCTGATCTACTCAAACTTGCTGGAGGAGCACCATGACCATGCCTGCCACATCCTTGAATGACTCTGGAAGTACCACCTACATGCCAAACCAGAGAAGTGCTCATTTCACACCACCAAAGTTGAGTACCTTGGCATCATTGTTACTCTGGACAGTATTTGCATGGACCTCACTAAGGTGGAGGCCATCCTAAACTGGCCTCTGCCCTGGAACATAAAAGAGGTGCAGTTGTTTCTTGGTTTTGCCAACTTCTACTGCTGATTCATTGATAACGAGCTACGCCTCGGGCCTTTGGCCCAAGTCTTAGCAGTGGGGAGCTTCGCTCCCTTGGGGGCTTTGCCCCCAAACCCCCTCTTAATTCCACCCCCAACCTCGC
>JAGGAQ010000576.1:0-12366 GCA_017657225.1 Termitomyces sp. T69sscA | reverse complement strand
GCTATGGGGGTGGTATTGGGAGCGCTGGAGTCCCGGGGCCGGGGCTAAGTCCCGGGGGTCGGTAGCGGGTCGTGACACAGACTCATTGGAGATAACACTTCTCAGCACAACATGGTCCCTGCTTTTGACCTCATAGAAGTCAGACTGGTAAAGAGCAAGGAGATTGTGGACCAATCACTCATGAGCAGACTCTGAAACCAAAAAAAGTAGGAACAAACACTGGGCTAAGACTTGAAGAACAGGAAGTTATGGTGTAGGGTTTGGAGGACATAGATGTGACCATAGGTAGTAACTCAATAATGGACTAACCAAAGTAACCTAGATGTAGTTTAAAAAGAAAGTTCAAAAAGAAATAACAAAGCTACTCCCTTCCTCACTCTAAATACTCACATAAGAACATGGGATGAACAACCAGGAGGGATTTACTGGGTTTCCAGACAATAGGTAATCTATAGCTCACAGCACTCCTGCAAAGTTCAAAGCATACAACACTAAGAACATTGTCTAACTCTCCACAACTACCTGACATTGAAAGAAATAACATGATACAAGGAGAGATACAAAATGATACTAGTGATAGCGCCTCTTGAGTGAGAGAGGCCAACGGCTCCTCCATTGGTGGCATCCTTGATGACAACCTGAGAGAGATCAGAGGTGGACTCATAATATCCCAACCCCCGTTAGAAGAACAGAATGATACCAAAGCAATCTAGCTGTGGGAGGATTGAGGGAAAGATATGGAAACAGAGCCCAATGCTTAACAAACACACAACAAGAACATGTCAACCTCATTGTGCAAAACCAACAGCTAGGAAGCAATAACAAAACATTCCTAGAAAGAAGCAAAAATGGAAACCAGAGGAGACAAGCAAGCACATCAAGGAGGCTCAGAAAAGGGAAAGTGAAGAGAGGTACATTGAGAATAGCCTCACTAGACATGAAAGGTTGCCAGGCAGATCTAATAGCATGAGACAGAAATGAAATGAGATTTGCCAACTTATGAGGGATAAACCTGACCTATTAGCAGTTCAGGAAACACATATGACTGATAATCTCAGAAAAACATTGAACAACCTTTTTGTAAGGCAAATAGAAATTATGTCAAGCATAGATACAAACCAGCCAAACTTGAAGAGCATAGCTTTCATCTTGAACAAGGAAACTTTCAAATGGAAAGAAGTGACCTTAGTGGAAATAATACCTGGGAGGGCAATTATGATAGAGCTACCATGGCATGAAGACAAAACTCTGAGAGTCTTGAACACATATGCATCAAATGAACCTAGGAAGAATGCAAACTTCTGAGGAAAATAAAGGCCCATTAGTCAGTGAGAAGAAATGGCCTGAAGCCTCAGATAATGCTAGGAGACATGAACTTAGTAGAAGATGTACTAGACAGACTACCAACACTGTCAGGTTCTGCTGACTACAGAGGCTCAGTCCACTGGGCAAGTACCTTACGTGGTGAGCACTGTGTCCACAGATGCAGCGTATGGGATTAGGCACGAGTTTCAGTAAGGCAAGAGAATAGAACAAGTGAGCGCCAGTGCATGAGCAAGTTCCAGGGATCAACAAAATGGGAGTGGGCAAGCATGGGGACTTAGCGAGTCCTAGGAATGGAAGTGAGAGGAGTGGAGATTAAGCAAGCCAAAAGGGGAAAGAGTCAAGATAAGGGAAGTGGAAACAGAACGAGTCAAGACTTGAGGCGGGAGACAAAAGAGACAAGGGAACTTAGAGGCTGGTGGAGAAAGAAAGAGCAAAGCAGAGATAGAATTAGGTACAAGACAAGTAGAGGCAACAAATAGGAGCAGATACAAGAAAAGTACAAAAAGAAATGGAGCAGAGTTGAAAAGCTGAGACCAGAACACATGAGATTATGAGACAGAGACAAACACGGTAAAAACAATACAAGAGGTATGGTAATATCAAGACTGAAGTGCTACTGACTACTCTGTGACTTATATACTGAGCGGTAGGTAAGCCCCAGGGTTCAGGCCTGGGTCTCAGTGGCGAGTTGTGGTGCCAGAGCTCAGGATGAGACCTGGAGATTGCGCAAAGTGGCGGTGGAGGTTGAGACATGTTGCACGGCATGGGAGGTCTTGCTCTGGAAGCGCAGAGACATGTAGCGGCATGGCAATGAGGAGGTGAGCGGAGGTGGAGCATGGCATGCAGGGGTCAGATCTGAGGTAATGCATGATTGTGATGCATGATGGGGGTCTTGGTACAGGCCAGGGGGGTGTTGGGTGCTGCTGGCGCTGGTGCTGATGTGGCAGCTGCAGTTGAGGAAGTGCCAGGGATAGCCAGGGTCAGCACTGATATGGCGGTCATGAGCGGTGTGATAGCCAAGGCCGGCACTGATGTGATGGTCATGGCAGTGATGGCTGGGGGGGTGCTGGTGGTGGTGGTGGCTGGTGGCGGTGACAAGTGGTGATGGCCAGGGGTTGCCAAGGTGGTTTGCTAGGTAGCGCTCCAGATCCAGGAGTGTCAGGGGACTTCCATTCGACTTCCATTTTTGGGCACATCCTACGCCACTCTCCAGGACCCCCAGGGCTTGCTCTAGACCTCCGGGACTTGTTTTAGACCTCCAGAGATCTCTGGATGTCATTTTCTTTTTAGGAAATCCCCAGAACTTCCCATCCTTCCTGTTTGAATATTATCCAAGGTTAAGGTTAGCTCCGGTCACCTGTACAACTGTTCCCATGCCTCTGCCGCCCGCTGATGCACCGCACCAAGCAGCATAGAATCCTTAGACTTGTTCTCTTTGGATTCCCCTCTGCTAAGTGATTACTTACCATTGTATCATTGATTACTATGTCTAATATAACTTTGGATTCCCCTCTGCTAGTTGTGTGATTGAGCCACAACTCCTGGAGGTCGCCCTTACAAGGAGGGTTGTGGGGGTGGTTTTGAGGGGTTTGGAGTTCCAAGGCCAGGCCTAAGTCCCAGGGATTGGTAGCAAGTTGTGACAAACACATGATGATGACCAGTGTGCAATAAGTGCACTAACTGACTTAAAAACTCACCTAGAGATAGTAGATGGATGAAGACAACAGAACTCAACCAAAGCCGACTTCTCCTTCTATATAACTGAGAGACCATATCAATTAAGAATAGATAGAATATATATCAAGGATGAACTGCTAAAATTCACAAATGAATGGGAAATAAAATGAACAGGGATAAGTACAGACCACCTTATGTTATCAATCAAAATATTAAACCCAAGACAGCCAAAAATAGGAGAAGTTGAATATGTGGTCCTGATAAGCCAAATGGATGATGGGGAACTCATTGACATGATAGAGAAGTTAGGCCTAAAATACTAGGAAAAGGTCCAAGACTTCAACTATGAGAGACCTGAAGAGATTAACTCACAAACAGTCCACACCTCCATTGAAAAAGAGATAGTGGAGAAAATATAAGAGTTTTCAAAGATGAAAACTCTGAGAATACTAAAAAAAATTCAAAGCAATAACAAAAAAAAAAACAAGGAAGAAACCCAAGATAATGTGAACCTGAATGAAGAAGTGAAAAAATATAAATCTGCATTGTTGGATGAAAAGATAAGTCAACTTGAAAGAATGAGGTTTGCAAGAGCAGGAGATATGATGGCAACAAGCTTCTCTATACATAGAGAGTTGCTTACAAAAACCTGGATAAACATAAACAAAAAGGGAAAATTACAGGATATGATAGCTAGCATGAAGAAGGAGGCAACCAAGGAAGGAGAAATAAAGAGACAATCATACAAGATAGCAGAAATAATGAGAAATTACCCTGAAAATCTACAAAAAAAAGGCCTGCCAGAAGACTTGAGTAAGCATGAAAGGAATATGAAACGGGCTTTGTTCCTTCTAGATAGACAATTAAAGCAAATAGAAAGACTAGGTGAACCTATCTCAAAAGTGGAAGTTGATGAGGCTTTGAAAGGACTGCCAAATGGAAAAGTGGCTGGATTAGATAGCATACTACAAGAACTGTGGAAAGCCTTGAATGCAAGGCAAGAGAAAAGGAAGAAGGCTTCAATGTAGCATTAATGTTAACATTAGTTTTCAATGATATAGAAGCATATGGTATGTCAAACAAAATAAAATTTGCTGGAGGATGGATGTGCTCCATATACAAAAAAGGAGAGAGAACAGAAGCAGAAAACTATAGACAAATCATGGTCTTAAACATGGATCATAAGATCCTGATAAAAGCGCTATCAACCCAAATCAGTGAGGTCGCTCCACACATAATAAACAGAGACCAAGCCAGCTTTATGTAGGAACAATGGATAGAAGATACTATGACATTTAAATTACAAATTGCATCTTGGCTTATGCAATCTAGATCAAAACTGATGGAGTAATGGCCATTTTAAAATATTCACTCATTGGAACAGTTTTTTGAGCATCTCCAATCTTGGTATTTAGTACATTGTATGTCCTCCATTTGCCTTGATAACTGCTTGAATCCTTTTAGGCATGCTTTCTATCAGTCTTTGGCATACCTCTGCTAGTATTCCATCCCACTCCTTTGCAACCCTCTCCCACAACTCATGCACATCATGAGGAGGTGTTTCATACTGGCAAAGCTGCTCCTTGATGTACTCCCAAAGGTGTTCAATAGGGTTAAGATCAGGGGATTGAGCTGGCCACCAGAGAACATCAAAGTTGTTGTCTTCAAACCACTTGTTAGCCCTCTTGGAGTTGTGTTTAGAGTCATTGTCCTATTGAAAGTAGCAGGCATCCTACTCTATCCCTAACTTTTCAAAACTTTCTTCTTTGCTCCATCATCCAAAATTTCACAGTACTGAGCCACTGTATCTGATCAGTAGCAACAAACCATTGCATGGCAACTTCAAGAAATAGCCCATCACTGTAATGTAGTATCTCCTCCTGTTTTTTGTCCATTAAATGACCATAAATGCAAAACTTTTTGTCTGCCTCAGTGTTGTACTTAGTGCCTTGATGTTGTTAGCAGTCTAGATACAAAATTATTCTTACCACACCAGTCCTTGTATGCTACCTGTCCTTCCATGAGAATAGATTGATTCAATAGGAAAAATTCTGAGATGTACCTTGTGAGCTGATTGTAAATAGCACCAAAGAGTTGAAACATCAGGCACAAGCATAGCAGGGTGCTTGTGCTTATTACTGTACAAGGAATTCAGTAAGTTCCCTTAACAAAAAATCAAGACTTATCTGCATTGACAAGATTCACACATATTCTTTCCCTACTTCTTCAATGTAGAAGAGAAAAAGTAATTGACATCATGTGTACAGTCTACCAATTGAGGCTTCGGAGGAGAGATCTCTTGTATCTTGTCAAGTTCAGAATTATTGCTTAATTGATCATCTTGTGCAGGATCCATGCAAGTGTGCAACAAAGATGGCTGGAGTGGTTGATGTTGATCAACTTGAGATGCAGATCTACCCAAGTCTGAAGGAACTAAAGAATGTGCTGAAGGTGTAGGTATTGCCCCTGAATTATTCACAATGTTCAGATCTTCAATGATGAATTGGCAAACTCACAGGAAGAATGCCTATGATCTTTGTAGAATTACACAGTAAGTTCCTCAGTCACTCCAATGTACCTGTAGAATTACACAGTAAGTTCTACAGGGCATATATGAGTGACTAGAAAAAACTATGTAGGAAGACGGCTCACCCTCAGTCACTCTGATGTAATATGATTGACTGAGGGTGGCTTCCGTATGTCCAAAAATATCTAGGTGAAAAGAAATAATGTTCAGAACAAAGATTTACAAATACCGATCGTGCCCCACTCTGAGGTGGCGCGCTCGACATATAATCGTGAAGTAAATAGAATAGCATAAACAAAATGAAAAACATATCTTCGACCATGTGCAAGTCATTTCTCAACAATCTTCATCTTCAAGCTCATCTTTGATGATTGCATGGTGTGATTGACCCATTGGGACTGGCTGTGGTTCATCATAAGACTGTTGAGTAGCTGATATTATCAACACATGTCAATACAAAGATCATTAGACACAATGATAGGACTACCTACGTTCTGTCTGTTCTTCCACTGATCCTTCGAATTCTCATGTAGTCGAGCCTTTGGTATGTGCTTTTCTGCCTGAAAAATGTGTTAAATTTAAGAATGGCACCAATGTATTGAACATGATGTGTACTGGGCTGAGATGACATAGTTCCTTTGCATTCAGCGTTGAGATGGGCAGTTTCACATGTTCTTTTGAGGGCTTTGGCCTTCTCGAGTGCTTCTTTGCGGCCAGCTTGATATGAGGATAGTGCTATGTCCACAATATTGTCAGGATCTGTGAGCCGTCGTGAAATATGGGCAGAGCATTTGCTACAAGCAACGCTGGCGCCGTTGTCACTCATCGTGTCTGTGACGTCAAGTGGCGTTGATAAGGTTGACAAGTTTGGTCTTGTTGATTCTGGAGGCTGACATTGGAAAAATGTTAAATTTTACATTGCTACGGAAATATCCGAGTATATTGACTAGCTCTCAATTGCTCTCAGAAAAGCCCGGGCTCGAGGGCTTTTGTAGGGCTTGAGGAAGATGGAGCTGAGCCCTGAGCCGGCAAAAGCCTCTGAGAGGGCCCAGCTCAAATCAGGCTTGGCTCACCGGGCTCAGGGCTCACGAGCCCAGCCTTGCAAATCGCTAGAATATAAGCCTTGTATGTGAAAACTACCCAGTAGGTAAGCCGTGTGAGGCGGTGGGGCGTTGAAGGGCAATAGTAAGGGAAATACAAGAAATGAAGTTGAAGGGTACTAGGCAATTAAGAGCACACAGTCCGTGCAGAGTCGTCGATGTTTAACAACATGTTTTGTATATACCGAACAGAGGAAAAGTAATGACAGGCATGGCCTATCACTATACACCACTACGATCTTGTGAGTACTCATATATCCCTGTATGTAAGGCGACTATCTCTCACTTCACTTAGTCGTAACCGGGACAGAATGAGACAAGTTTTAATTCGTAATCAAAAAGACTAGGATACAGCTCCCGACCCAGATATATATACCTTCGTGCATTTAATGTTTCCCTCCTTCTCGATCTTCCCCATTCTATTCGATCACTTCCCTCCAGATCTACATCTCGATCCCTCCCCCTCTTTGCCTTATGGTTTCTTCCGTCGTCGTTCGTCCATAGTAAGCAGTATGCTTACACTGTATCACTTCATCGACTTTTCGTTGATGTATATAGTACAAGTACATACATGCACCCTCGGTCAGGTATAGAATGACTATCAATCTGCAGGATTAATAAATAATAATATTCCATATAGCTGGTCCTACAGTAAATAATCCGTTTCAACAACCAGTTTTTATAGAGGTAGAATTCTGGCCTCCTTCTCCGCATGATCTGCATGATGAGATGACGGCAATGACCGACTGTAGCTGCTTGTCCCAAGACTGTTCTTTGGCAGTGAATTACTAGCGGCAGCATTCCTTTCTCTCTGATCCAGCAGCTTGAGGTTGAGGAAGACTCGGGATCCCATGGTCACAGTCATGAGAGTGGAGAATGGGACTGCAGTGGGTTTAATCATATCATGTGCAGACCCAAGAGCCTGGATGCTGAGAACAGTGACGTTGGTGACTGCAGTGAGTAGGAAATAGGCCAAGTTGTCGGTGTAGATCCTCTTTGTCACCTGAGATTTCAGGTTTCCGTGTAGTTTTGCAAGGGTGAAAATGAGAACTGTAGCATCGAACACTACGGAGGATCCATAGCTAATAGGTGCCCAGGAAACAATAGGATGCATCTGGCAATTCGATCCAAAGGGAGTTGCAGGTCCGGTGGTGGCCGAATATTGTGTTGCCATGGCGATCTAGTTGTCGTCAAATATTATAAACTGTTTCAAGTCACTGTGACCTTACCCAACATCCAAGCATGAGAAGGAACATTGAGATAACTGCTGCTTGAACTATTCTCACGCCCTTCCAGATCGCAAATACACGACAGCAAAAGATAGCACCAGACGAGGCTACCACCAATACTGCTCCAACTTGACTAGTCACGACAGCAACTTGGCAGAAGCGGCTCTGAACCGAGGAGAAAAAAAGAGACGGCAGAGTGGCAAGGATCCCGGAATAGCGAAGGATCACAAAACTAAGCAAGATTCAATGTACTGAGAACGAGATTATTTAAATACTTACAACCACGTCGCTGGCGCACGCCATATTCTTTTATCTCTAGTGGAATACAAGGCAATCTCGTCGGGAAGCTGGACAAAACTATCAAAGATGCTATTGAGTAGAACATGAAGCTGAGAGTTCACACATACTAATCCCAGACGACCACACCGAATGCGACGGCCACAGTGATTGCAATCGTAACTAGACAGCCAACACCGTTGGAAACTATCAGAATAGGTGATACAAGCGGCATCACCTAGCTGGCCTTGCAGCGTTTGGAATTGTTCCAAAGTGTAACCAGGGGGCAACACGATAGTTGCTGTGTTAGGAGGAGCCGTTATTGTAGCAGACATGACCGTGAAAGAGACTCGGGCAGAGAAAGGGAACGAGAGGAACAGAACCAAGGAAATTCAGGAGTTGAACGAATATATGTAAGATTTTCCTGCCTTGATCGAAGGCAGTGTTGAGTAACATCTCCCGTAGTCTATACGACAGCCTGCGATACCAAATTATGCAGACGAGCTACTGGATCATCAATTTTCCTAGTTTGACAACGAAGTACTCCGTGTGAATCATCCTGACGGCGCCCTCGGAATTTCATACTCCATCGACTGTAGTGGCGAACGTGGATATCAACGAAGTCAAAACAAGGTACCTGAAGATAAGATCAATGATTCAGTGAGGGCGTGGATGAAATCATCAGCGCGGAAAGCTTCCCACCCTGGTTGTGAACATCTTGCCAGACTTGTTCAAATTGTTGGACATAAAACCTCTCGATATGACAAGGGAAAATGGTGTTCATTGATACTCGTTTCAAACCCTGACAAAGCAGTTCACACGTCCACTTGGGTTTCAAGTTTCCGCATGTAGGACTCCGATATACACCGAGTATTGAGTATTCACACCTGAAAGTCCTCTCATCATTATTATCACTCTGAAGCGAGTTCATCAGTGATTACACAGCCTTATATCAAATCATAGCAGCGATTGGACAACTCTACCCCTTGTCCATGCTCAGACAGGAACATGTCTGTACACAAGTCACTGGCACACGACGTGTCTCGCATTGACTTGTCGCATATTCGGGGAATAGATCAAGTCTGCCCTGTCGTAATTTGTATCAGATAGCATACTATGTTACTATTATGACATCTTGCTATCAACATCAACATCATCATCATCACCATCACCATCACCACTCTAAAACTGCTGGCGACAGTTATAACGTGAGAAAAACTCGAATATATCCGGTTCAAACTTGGTTTTCACGAGACCAATGTCACCTCGACATCACTGTTGATTGATCTATAGACCTGTCGTACTACCCGTAGAATGAATGAATGAATGAATGAACTCTGTTTATACCGCCGGCAAGCCACAATGCTGGGCTAAGAGGCGGGGGTAAAGTAATGGGTGTACTCTACTCCGAATTATGGATCTATGTGTTCGTTGTGTTGCAGGAAGACTGTGCCGCTGTGGCGGCGGCATCTCTCGACGCTCACGTTCTCGGACCCATTTCCTTTTTTGGTACTCATCATCACGTCTGGCTTATGACAAATCCTCAATCGAGACTATACAGTTCCTCTTTTTCAGCCACCCCTACGATCGACCATATAAAATGCCTTCCTGGTATGGATACCCTCAGTTCTATTTCGTGAACTGAGGATAAGTAACTTAATTCGTTGGTAAATCTTACTTTGTACTTACACAACTTGTAGATATCGTACTTATATCAGTTCTACAGATCGAGACTATACAGTTCCTCTTTTTCAGCCACCCCTATGATTAACCATATAAAATACCTTCCTGTTATGGATACCCTCAGTTCTATTTTGTGAACTGAGGGTAAGTACCTTGGCTTGTTGTTGTTAAATCTTACTTTGTACTGACACAACTTGTAGATATTGTACTTATATCAGTCCTACACGTTGTGCCCAAAGTGGGTGTCTTTATCTTGTATTTTTGGGTATTGGAACTGTCCTTGCAGACTTTCAGGTGGCATGAATGTTGGTGAAGGTTATGTGGTGAACTACTGTCAGTGAGGTCATGATTGTTTGGTGGGCAAGTGGTTCAGGTTGGTGGGATGTTGTGTGATTTCAAATTCCTCTGATCTGGCTTTGTGTTTGCATACATGGGTTGTCTCAACCTCCTGTAGTGTGTAGGTTCTTGCCTCACCTCCCTTATTGGTATTCCCTTGTTCTGTGCTTTACCTATCCTCTGCCCTTGGCCCCATTCTCCGGGCTCTACCCCCTGCCATTTCTTGTCAGATTCCGCTAACCACAGGGGCTCAGTCCACTGGGTGAATACCTTATATGGTGCGCATGGTGTCCACAGATGCAGCATATTGTCAAGAGCACGAGGCATAGGAAACCAAAGTGGGTTGGAGATGCGAGCAGGGGATCGCTGGTAATGCTGGGTGGGCAGGTGAGTGCCGGTGAGGGGTGGAGGATGAGTGCTGGGGGTAGGCGTGAGTCCCAGAGGTGCGAGAGAAGGAGACAAGCAAGTGCCAGTGTGTGGGCGAGTCTTGGGAATTTACAAATAGAGAGTTGGGGCAAGAGCGGGGACTTAGCAAGTCCTGGGGATGGAGGCAAGAGACATGGAGATTAAATGAGCCAAAAGGGGAAAGAGCTGAGATAAGATAAGGAAAAGGGAGAGCAGAATGAGTTGAGACTGAGGGAGAAATGAGAGGGAACAAAGGGAACTTAGAGGCTTGAGGTGAAAGAGAATAAAGCAGAGATAGAATGAAAGTACAAGACAAGTAGAAACAATGAGAACAAGGCAATACAAGATGGGTACAATACAAAATGAGCCAGAGTCAAAGAATGGAGACCAGAACACACGAGACTACGAGACAGAGGCAAAACACAAAGAAACAAGACTAGAAGTATGGCAATATCAAGACTAGAGTACTACTTGCTACTCTACGACTTATATACTGTATAGTAGGTAAGCCTCAGGGTTTAGGCCTGGGTCCTGGTGATGAGTGGCGGCACCAGGGCTCAAGGTGAGAGCCAGGAATTATGCAGGGTGGCAGTGGAGGTTGAGACATGTTGCACAGTGTGGAAGGTCTTGCTTTGGGAGTGCAAAGACATGTGGTGAAGTGGTGAGGAGGTGAGTGGAAGCAGGGCATGGCGTGCAGAGGTCAGGTTGGTGGTGATGCATAATTGCGATGTGTGATGGAGATCTCAGCATGGGCCAAGAAGAGCACCAGGTGTTGCTGGTGCCAGTGCTGATGTGGCAGCTGCAGTTGGAGAAGTGTCAGGGATGGTCAGGGCTGGTGCTAATGTGGCGATCATGGGTGGTGATGGCTGGAGGGATGCTGGGGGTGGTGGTGGCTGGTGGCAGTGATGGGCAGTGATGGCTGGGGGCTGCCAAGGTGGTTGATTGGATAGTAGTCTGGGCCCAGGATGGTCGTGGAAGTGAGTTGAGGGGTTAGAAGCCCAGGGCTGGGGCTAAGTCCCAGAGGTTGGTAGTGGGTTGTGACATCATCTTGGCACCAAAGGTCTTGCTCCACAAGGGGTGCAATCACAGCCTTCTTACTGTGGAGAGACAGGTCAGACCAAAGCTGAGTAAAAGTAAATAAAATTAGTAGAGGAAACTTATCCTTTTGCTGCTGAACTTACCACCATAGGCTCCTTGCCCACCAGCAAGGCCTCCAACTCTTTGTCAAAGAACATGGCAGCAGGTGCCTAGGACAGTTTGTTAGCGCAACACTTGGTGACAATACCGCAAAAGGACTTACTAAATCATTGGCAAAGGGTGCTAACCACTCAGCACCAATGTTGTCCCTATAGCACGCCATACACCACTTCAATAACTCCCCATCCCACTCCCATGTGATCCTGTTTTCTTGCATTGACCACCACTTCTGTCACAGGCACATTATTCTTTTGACCTTGTTGCAAGGTGCCTCCTTGCCCAGGCCATGGACTTGCACCACTAGCAGATTGGTGCAAGCAATGAAAGAAGACATTGCAAGGAAAGCATCAGTAGGGGAGGTAGGAGCCAACATTAAACAGGATGAATTTATCAAAGTACCAAAACAACTGCTAACCTTTTTATATGCCAAAGCTTTGTGCACAGACCATCAGTGCACGGACCCTCAACATGTAATCACCGGGAGTTGACTGGGGACAGTCAATTTTTTGGTTGGGGAGAGATGATAAGCCCTGGGTTGTGTCAAAAGGAGTACTGATATAAATTTTGGCACAGGCTTGTGGACTAGTGGTCAGCATGCCCTTTGGTCTAC
>JAGGAQ010000575.1:0-12397 GCA_017657225.1 Termitomyces sp. T69sscA | reverse complement strand
CGGACAGATAAGTTGATATAAAGGTCACTTAGTCAAAAATTCAGTGGTGTGAGGAATTGTTGACCGATTTGCTGACCTGCAAAAGCCACTATGGTGGGATATGCGCTGTAAAGTTGTGCGTACACTCCACCATATCCAATATCCATGACAATGGACGGAGTGAAGCTATAATGAGACCTCAGTTAAGCCTTGGGCAGAAAAGGATGCATAGCACATACAGTCCTAGTCCGTAAAGTAAAGTGCCTGAAAAGTGCATTTCAGCATTGGACAAGATAGTGACGATAATGAACTGCAACCCCTTACCTTGAAAGAAAAAGAGCAGGAACAACATCCATACATGGGGCAAACTAACAGCTTGCACGATTTCATGCCGATTGAAAGAATCGCTAACTTTGTCGCGACTGATCGCCCCGCTCTCTTGAAGTTGGATGAGAACATATTCCTTCTCCTTTTGAGTCAGGAGGGCGAAATGACTGGGAGAACCGGGTATCAAGAAAAATGCAGAGAATCCAGATAGCACAGTGAAGAGTCCCTCTAACACAAATATCCAAGCCCAACCAGGACGGTTTCCGATTCCATCCAATCTGATGATGTAAAAGGCAAGAAAGCCCGAGATAGCTTGCGTAAATGAAATGGAAATGGTAAGGACTGATATCCTGTCAAATAATCAAGGAATGACAGAGGCAAGTAGTAATTGACGCACCTCTTTTGCAGTCTTTGGCGTGGGTACCAGAATGAAAGATACAAGATGATACCCGATGAAAAACTGCCTAAATAATGATTTCTCAGAATCAGATCCTATACCAGACCAAATAACATACCTTCAAATAGACCTATAAAGAAGCGGCATATCATAACACTTGAATAAGACCTTGTGATGCCTAAATATGCAAACTTGAGATTAGGCTCTCATGCTAACACGAGCAGAACCTTGCAGAGTAGTTGCAACGCCGAAGAGACAGGGAACAGGACGTTAGGACCCACAGTCTGCATCTAAATACGCAATCTACCAATTAGACTGGTGGACGGTCACCTTCAAAACAAGGTTTGACGATAAACCAGTGAGAATGAAAGAGATAGCTGAGACTGTTGCCATCAGGCTGAATTGCGAGTTTGACATCTTCAAATCGCCCTGCAAGCCAGCAATTCGTGCATTGGCAAGGTTAGTTTGATCCTAATCGAAGATAAATCTGTCTCATCGGAACAATGACGGTGGACACACAAGTGCGGCCAATACGCCTGATACGACCATGATTGGGAGAACGAAGATGTCCAATTTCCTCCATGCCTTCTTGAGGTTGGGTTCAAAGGTTATGGAACTTGTCGAGCGTCTCGTAGTAAGGTTTCCAGTACCGAGGCAGTGAGACGGGGATACAGTCATGGTATGGTGAGAGGTACAATACAACTTGCCATCCTGGAGAAATCCTTCTAAGCTCTTTCCTCATCGCAATAGGAGCCAGTAGAAGTAAGCTAAAGACAGCAGGGAAATTCCTACTTTAGAGTGGATAGTAAGCCGGCCAAAGCACTTTGGCGGCTCTTATGTTATCCAGGATGAAGCAAAAAGGTAACAGACAAGAAGGTGACATCCGAGATCATATTGGAGTAGAGAAACCAAGTATCTTTACGGCAAGCAGACAGAGGTTACAGCGGACAAATCCGGAACTTGATGCCAAAACAACGCGTGACTCGCACTCGCACTCGTTTGTTTGTGACCCTTCCGTCGTCGTCTCCCCCGGTCGGAAGCATTCTCTTAGACCCCCTGCACCAGCTGTTCTTACTCACTGGCAAGTTCTCTGCAATCTATTTCCGTATCTGCTTCTATGAGTACACCCCTAAAATGGGAGACTGTGTTATAGCAGGCAAAACTTCTATCCTTTTTTGGATAGGGAAAAGTCTGCATCGCCAATTATCGACCCTTGTCCTACGTTAGAGGAGTCCTGATAGACTATTCTCTCGAGATGAAACATGCGATCGACCCCACGCTCGAACCTGGACCTGTATCCTTTCCTGTATCCAAAATGGATGACACCTGGCCCAGACGATATGTAATCAACTTGCCACTGTAAATTGGTTCCTCTGATTCTCGCCTCTTGTAGTCTTGTCGCCGGCCACATGCAAGATTTGATAATCCCATTCAGCGACAAGAGGTAGTACGTTGTTACCTTCGAGGGCGAAGCTACAGATGCAAGGTCAAACTATCAAACCATGAGCAGCCGGAGAAATAGTACAGGGAAGTACAGGGTAGCAGTACGATGTCGCGTCCAGCCCAACTGGAACCTAAAACCGCTTTGGCGAGATGCAACTTTCTCTATCGAATGAGGATTTCTTGCTATCTTCATATATGCCTAGTTCTGTTACTCAAAAGACGAGTCAACGCCAATCAAGGGGAAATGATTACCGTCAGTGTTTAATGAGACCGGGGACTGACTTCATGATTTGCTGTACATCCATTGGCATGGTCCAATTGTCTGGAGGCGAGTTAGGTGAGGTGACCTATGTTCAACAACACCGATTAGAGTTCGTACTGGGTTGATGAGGCAACGAGCCACCCGAAGGCTTGTAACCATTGCGCAAGCCTTCGAGATGACATTGCCTCATGTTTGTTCAGTGTGTTCGTATGAAACCGACCGTAGACAGGACCCAACACAAACGCTCACGGCAGGGGAAACATGTCTAGGAACATGGCACAGCGGAAAAAAATCAACCTGGAGATCATTTTAATGTCCGCTTCCACAAATCACTAGGTACGTGCTAGATTTCAGACTAGGGAGAGCAATTATCCATGAACAATTGTAACGACAGCCCCGAGTAACTTGTGAGAGAGTTCCAAGCCAGAATGCTTTATGGATAACTACACAAAGAATCATTCAAGGTTTCTCAAACCATTCGTCTTATGCTGTGAACTGTTGACGAGTCCGCGGTCGATCTGTCTAACTCGATTTGTACAGATCGTCCTTCTCCTCGCTGTGAAAGTGCATTTTGTACGTGCAGAAGATGATCGATGATCATGCACATGTCTGACCATGACTCAAACTAATGTTTGGGGCGTAGTTAATTAATTGTCGATTTGTCCCGAACCCTCCCATATTGAAATCGGCTGCAGCCCGGAAGTCCCAGATAGTCCTAGCTCCATCTTTCTTTCACTTGGATTGATCATCCTACTTTTCTCCCAAAGACTATGGAGCATTGCGACGTTGGGGATGACTTAGGATGACCCCCTTGACGAGCTTCCTGAGATTAAGGGAAGACCACGTCAAAGTATGCAATGTCTGTCGTCTCACCTGACTATGTGATACCCCCGTGGACATCCCTCGTCAAAACACAGCCTAATTCGACTCCTACTATACATGTACCATACCTTGACACCATGGGTTATTGTTCCCTGGCTTAAAGCCTCATAGGCATGTCCGGAAAACTCTCAGGCATCTCCAAGGTAGAGATACATACGCACCGTCATCGACGTTATATCCACGACTTTCACCGTTTCGTACGACTATGACAATGAACAACGACGGCAGGATTCAGTATCGGTCCATAAACGAGGCCATACACGATGTCTCTCAGCCAGACTTTGACCGTAGGAGCCTCGTATCTGGTCCTAATGTTGAAACTTACTTAGGGTCAGCGAAATTTTCAAGCGTCTCGTCGTTGATGTCTCCGCGTCGATTTGCTGGCTCTACTGATTGTTTCGCGAAGGTTCGTCTATTCCACACGCTCAAGGCGAGTTCTGCGGAACTTGAAGAGATTCCCCTTGCCATTGATTTCGAAGTACCTGAATGGAGGAAAATACTTCTTCATACCGCGTTGTGCCTCGTGTCCTACCCGACTCTGCTAGGGGTGGTGCTCATAGCACACAATCAGCCGATTTTTTGGACGCGATTCATTGTGGGTGTCGTCTCTGGAATCATTGGCTTCTCTCTTGGGTACAGTCTCCTTTCATTCGCAAAAAGTCATCTAGAGGCTGCAGGTAAGGTTCATAGGTGTGCCATTCTCGATTCAGCCGAAACCAACTATACATTCATGGCCTGGGCCACAGTAATACACCAGTCACACTTTGACCTCTCACCAGGTGTACGGCTGAGAGATTTGGCGGCTATCACGGAGGGTCCGACAAACGCCTTGACTGCCCTACGCCTACTGTGTATTAGGATGAAGCACCCTGCTACAGCGCAACGGTCTCGACGAGATTACGAGTAAAGTATCTACATCAATAGATCCGAGCAGTGAGTTGACCAAGTATACAGCCGAAAACCCTGGACCCTCTTCATAGCTTTCTTTCGGTTACTCGTGGTGGTATCTGGTACCTTGCCATTCATACTTGGACGTTTAATTAACATCAATTCCAATTTTGTCGTATGCTCTCTCTTTCCTTTATTGTGGCGTCAGATGACCGATAATTCTCAGCATCAATTCGAAAGATACGAAGAAATCAGTATCAAAGGGGATAACTCCGATGCTGATATAATGCGGGCATTGAATTTAGCATCCGCCTTTGAGGTATGAGACTTCTACCCATCGTCATCGCTACAATCTTTATTTTTTCGATTGACATAGTTATTTCATTTGACCTGGACAATGGCGCCGGTCTCAACACATGGAGGATTTCTACCTGCCGTCTCCTTCTCTTGGAATAACAATACGGTTTACTTTGCGGAGACCATCATGTCACAGCTACTTCCGAATGGAAGCGGTTTCGGCACGTTCGATACGGAAACAACAGATCCCTCCTTGAAACGTAGGCCGCCGGTAACCCATGACAAAAGTGCAGAGAAAGTTTTGCCTGGTTCAATACTAAGGTTCCCTACTAACAGCTCTAAGGGCCTCACGTCACTCAATCTTAACGTTTCAGGCTTCCGAAATGGGGCATTAGAATCCGATACACCAAACTTCCCGATCCAGTCGTGAATCTGTAAGCCCCTTACTGATTTGTAGTGCCCTAATTCATTGTAAGAAAGTGTCCCCTTGAGCAACAATAGCAGGGACGACGTTTTTACCCCACGGGCTGCTGTACTTTTCTCCTTGTTCTCTTCTTTCGACATCGACTACTCAGAATTATCTATGGTGCCATTTGATGTCACGACAGTGGTCATACCAGGTGATGAAATTCCAGAAGAATTGAATACGAGCGAAATAGCACTCGGAGGTTTGTGTCCTAAAAGATCTCGACTCCTTGCTTTTAAATGCCCGCCCAGCGGCCTTCTACCATAACGGGGTGGCCCACAGTTTCTTCAGTCGACCCGTGTCCATGGGTGAGAATTACGTATACTAAGGTAGAGATCACAATTTTGACTTGAGCTAGGTCAAGACGGTAAAGGCTGGATATCGATTGAAGAAGTGCTCATGAGACTAAACACTACTTACACCCCCAACGGTACATTTGCACTTAAAAGTGACGAAAGTATCCCTGATGCTCAGGGCAATCCTACATGGATTGGTTATTATGCTGCGATCTGTGTCGAACTCTTTGAACCCTGGGTGGAGGTGTATAATAGTACGACCGGCCTGCCTCAAACGTTGAGGATTGTGCAGCGGGGTAGTATGGTTCGCTCACAAGAGACACCAGAATTTCAAGAACAACTCGTAGGGCTTCCTCTTTCAGTGACGAACCCTGAAACTCCAGCAAACTGGCTAATATGTATGTTTGCTCCTTTGTATCAAGCTCGCCTAAGGTCATGACTTTCAGTTACATCAACGCACATCAAAACAGCATCAACCAACTTGTCAAGGTCTGTTTCGTGGGACTTTCCTTTCTATCGACCATTCAAAGTCGGTACAGGACAATGGACGCGACTCGTGGTGCGTTCCTTCGCCGACGGTCAGATCACTCTCTGTCTTCTATGGTAGCCGCGTTTGTTGATAGCCATCTGACCAGGTGGTCTTGTTATCCGGAGGACAAGGTCCCTATGGCTACAGGGAGATCACCGCACCCTATTTTGCCCAGACTCGCGGACTCGCGGATGCCGGCAACCTGCTACCATATTTTGCAGGAAATGGGGAAATCCTCACGCGGCGGTACCAAGACCTCGTCCTTTCGAGTACATATGTCAACCGAATATACATGGGCATTTATATAGGTCTCATACTATTACTCGGGGTATTGGCTGGTTTTTTCGTACCAAAGCTTCCTCTGAATGTTGCCCACCGTGGGTTCGAGGTTTATTCATGGGTGGCAGCTTTCCATGCCGATGAATTGGTAGAGATTGGTAGGACCACTGGAAACGTTGAGAAGAATCTGGACTTGCATGAGCTTAATTACATAGCTACGGCCAATTTGGAGCAGATTTACTCTAAATGACCAGATTGAAAATGAATCTATCATAAATTGTCGAGTTGCTGGATATGCATGCAGCTCAAACTTAGAACCTTTCTTGTATGTTTCAGCTCATGTAGAAGATCGAATCATACCTAGTGAGCCAGGAGAAACATTCCGATACAGAAAATAGTGACTATCCGGCTTTAACTAGCGGGATTGATGCAATAATACGATTAAATCGTCCATTTCCATCATGAAATATTTTTCAGAGGGATCAATAATTGATTTTGTCTTATATATAGAGGAAGTAGGACGGCGGTGTCGCAGCATATCGCAAGACAGAATATATATTTGTATATATAATACAAGGATCTGGAGTTGGAGACCGAAGGTTGGTTCAACTCCAGGTAGGTTATCGTATTTATTATATCATACTGATGAAACATTCGGGGACCACTTGCACGTCACAAGTGAGCGATAATACAAAAGAAATTCAAAAGAATATGAAATAAGTACAACATAAAGTTATGACGCAATATATGACGTGCGTTTGTGGACAATCCGAAGTCACTGGTCATCTTCCTCGACAGGCGGGCTTGACACATTAAAGGATGGCACATGGCGAGGCAATACTACCAATTCCGATGTCATATGACGAGAAAAAGTCCCTGTGTTGAGGGACACGACTTGCACACATCAGAGCAAGAGATACGTCGTCATTATTCTTTTATTCTTCCTTTATTCTTTTCGTTCTTCTGTGCCTACGAATGCGTTTTTATATCTCGCCACCCATGTGTGGCGAGTGATCGGTAATTGTCGCGCTTTACCTATAAACAACATTTTTTTTCTTAGATAGTTTGGATAAACAAAAGCCACCCTTAGTCAATCACATATTACCGAGTGACTGAGGGTGAGCGCATTAATCACTACTTACATCTACCTAGACACTCACACCCATCGGATCAAAATTCCTATGACAGTACTTTTCATAACAACAGGCCTCTTCGAGGTTGTCTTGTTTATTTATTTGCTTGATCCCCGATGTCATTATCTGATACGACATCACTTTGCCGCCCGTCGCCTCACCAGTTACGTTCTTCGTCTGCCTGAGCACTCAGGGATCTCACAAATTACTCTTCAGCAAGTTCGGCATTGGAAATCAGACAGGACAACTAAACAAGAGGAACTCGAAGGGGCCTATCGTCACGGATAGTGCGGAAAAGAAAAAAAATCGTCTCATATACAATATAGACCACTGAATCTCACCGATCAGCGCGTCTATTTTGAAAATGTTCTGATGGGAGCATCTACAAACCTATCACCAACAGAGAGATAGATCGTCACGGCCCACCTGGAAGATAGGGTGACCCATGTCTTTCTTTATGTACGGATACATGCAAGACTCTTGGCAATAAGATTCCATGAATTATGTATTGATTTCTTTCGAGTAAAACATGTGCGAGCCTACGGAGGTTTAGAGGCCTGAGTCTTCTTCTGAGTATAACAGATACTCCCTAAACTCTCCTCCACTTTAAAGTACTAAATTCAATCTGTTTCAACCCTTCAATTTGCGAACGGAATTCATAGTAGCATGCATGCCCTCGACTATGCAGTCTATCATGGGACCATGATTACCCATGTAGGCCTAGATCTATGGTGAACAAAAAGCCTATCGAATTTCTCAATACACAAACTACTGACCATGTTGATAGCTTGGAAAAACTGCTGTCGTTGTGCGGCTGGGATGGAAATTGGTGGATAACCCGCATTAATCAGGGGAATAGAGGCAATCATGCGCGCCAAACGCCCGTTACCGTCCTACATGCGTGTGTGTCAGAACACTATCTAGTACCAATGTCGTGACCCATAAGTAGCTTACCTCAAATGGATGACACCTGACCAGAACGAGATGTAACCAGCTTGCCACTGCAAATGGGTTCCTCCAATTCTTGATCCATTGCTAGGATCTTCTAAGTCAAGAAAATCTAAACGTCGATGAGGTATTTGTGTAGACCTTCGCCATTAGACAAATGTAATTCATTTCTTGATCTACTTTCTCGAACGGGCAACACTGGATATCCCCACTTGCGCCTCCTCGCACAATGACCGTCTTTCTTGTTTCCTGCCGAGTTCTACCACCAGGTATGTACGCACCCTCTTCGGCATATTGAGAAGTCTTCATCAGTGATAAATGAATTTTTCGTATCAAATCTAACGATAGAACCTCAGGGTTTTGTGGGACAGATTGCAATTTGTGGTACGCCTTAGTGACTCGCTTAAACAACATGTTCAGTAACTGAAATCGCATGACATACCGCAAGCGTATCATTCAATATATCTTTGATCGTTCTCGAATTCTTGATCTTACTTTGAGGGAGATAACTAATGGTTGCTTCCACAACACCGCGACGTACGAGGTCTTGAGTGCTCTAAATAAAGTAGTATAAAGTGCTGATAGCTTGTAAAGGATTCCATACCTGGTATGCCAGGAGAAATGTTCCCTCCATATGATTTGTCTCCACGGAAAGGCTTCGCAGATATTTCTCGAAGAAATCCGAACCATGCGACGTAAGTGACTGCCAACAATTTTTGATCGTGGTAGCAGTACTTTGGAGAAGAGGTATTTGAGGGAAAGTATGTGCTCCTGTCATCTTCCAGGCTTGGCTGAAAACGGCTGAAGGAAGAAGAAACACTGAGCGTAACAGTTCAGAAAGTGCTAGGTATCCGTACTCGACGAAGCCAATTGGGACATTTGCGCAGCCTCGTTTTCAGCAGCAAGGTGACAGTTGAGTATGAATTGATGCAAATTGGCGTCGACTTCGCCCATATCACTAAGAGTCCTTAGAGCCTGATGAGAGTTCAATACTCATTTTTGAGTTCTACCTGTTATCTTTTGATTTCGGTTTACTTACGTTCCTCAGAGTTTTGACGCCTAGAGTTAAGGCACCCAGAGCGGACTGCAGCCGTCCAAGTCTGACCATGAGATAAGGAAGTTCACCGTAAGTTTGTATCAAATGTTGATATAATGACATCTGTTCTCCCACCCCCTGGTATGGAGCATTGAGAAGTTGATGGGCATGTTGGGACTTCATACAGGTGGGTAGTTTCTGATAAAATTTCATGGCACAGATGAAATCAACATTGAACCAAAACCTACCTGAAGAACCTCACAGCTCCAAGGATATTCACGAGACATCATATCTGAAAAGAGGTGTAGAGATTGGGTGAGGAACCTGTGCAGAAATGTTCACCTTATATGCCAAGATAAGCTGATGTCTTCGATTTTTCTGTGGGGTACATCACTTTGTTTTTGACGTCACTGTTGCATGGTAACAGGCTTTTGTTATTCCTGATTCTTGTTCAAGCTTGTCCGACTATTATCATATGTCCGTGAGTACCAAAGCAACATAAGTCATTGTCCTGTTTTCTTGTCACCGGCGTCCCATGCGAGTTTCTGTAATCGAATACATGACAAGAGACTCAACGGAGGCGTTACTTTCGAGGCCGCAACTACGGATGAAAGGGTAAATTACAAATTCTGTGTCGAGTCGGGTCTAGCTCACACATTTAATTCGTTATATACATCGAGATGTACAGGTCCCACTATCATAATAGACCGTTCACCATCGCAACAGTTTGTTCCATTCCCTGCACGATGCATTGAACAATGAGAGAATGGTCACCGTCATATGCCTAATTCAGTGCGAGTTAATGGAATGAGCGCTTCAATAATCGGGAATCTTAACCTTGTTGATTGCTTGATGATATTCCGAACGTTGGGTCAAGAATATAGAAATCGGTGGATACCCGGCTTTTACGAGCGGCATTGATGCAATAATATGACTAAGTCGCCCATTTCCATCCTGAAAGATTTGCCAAATGAATGGACAATAAAAAGGACGGCGTGCTTAACGCACGTTGAAAGGGTGGCACCTGGCAAGGACAAGATGAAGCCAGCTAGCAATAGCAAACAGGTTGTCGCAGGCGTGTGTCCAATGCTATCAATTACGGTTACAAGTCAGAATGAATGACGTACAAGAAACAGTTCGAATCTTACTGTAAACATTTGGCAGATATAGTCAAGTTCCTCATCAACCCTGGCATACGGACAGCATTGAATGGGGTGTGAACCTCCCCCTCCTATAATTACTGTCTGCATGGTTTCTGTCCGAGTTGTACCTGGTGGTATGTATTGACCATGGGAATTATGGAATCGACACGTCTTCATGATGAGAGAGTGAATACGGCATATGATACTCTTAGTCAGGTATCCGGGTTCATGTACGATAGCCAGCATTTCTTCATAGGCCTTGAGATCATAGCCGATGAATAGACATTTTATCAAAGAACTATAGAAATGATTACCTCTAAGGTGTCTTTCAACACGCTCTTGATGATGTCGTCCTCGTGAATCTCACTCTCATATTCAGTCACGATTCTCGCCTGGCAAACTCCTTGTCGTATAATATCGTGTGTGCACTGTTAGTTTTCATGAAACTAGACACAAAGTCTTAAGTGGGGGCTTTACCTCCGTAGTTAAGAGAAAGGTATCTTCGATTTGATTTGTCTCGATAATGATAAGACGAAGATATTTCGCAAGAAACTCGGGCTCGCTTGTCAAGTATGACCAATCCGTTGCTATAGATTCACACCGTGAGGGAAGAGCACCAGTGTGGAGAGGGAAGCAAAGTTCCCTTGTCGTCTTCCATGGTTGATGATAATGGACTGATGTAGCAGCCATTCAGAGAGAGAACGCATTATGAGGTGTCCAGGATACCTTTTAAAGACGCCGTGTACAGGTCCTCAGCTTTAGAAAATGTTTTAGGAACGAAACCCCGCATATGGAAGTCGAACACAGTGTCGTGAACTCCTCTACTGGACAGAGTTTGGTGAGCCTGGTGGTATTTAACTCCCCATGGGTAGTAGTGACTATATCAAACTTACCTTAGTATAGAGGATAGCAGCGAGAACCGGAGCACACAGTGCAGTGCGTAATTCTGCAAGCCGCACCAAAAGGTATGGGAGCTCCCCATATCGTGTGATCAGGTCTTCATAAAGAATTGTGGCTTGTCGCGTGCGGAGCATTACGGCCGACTTCAACCTCTTACGAGAGATTGTATCAGGGGGGTCCTAGGTCGTATTAGCTGCAGATAGACCGGCATAGTGCGGACGCATACTAGGAGAGCTCGTGAATCATACATCCACATTTTTGAGATTGATTTTGGATTGATTTTTGGGAGAATTCGCTCAGAGGAGACCAATGTTTATGTAAGCAACCTCCATTAAGAACATTCTTATTGACAACTAACAATGTTTCATTCTTTTCGGCACAAAAGAGTATACAGGCCACGCAATGCGCTTGTCAAGCAACAATTGACCTCTGTCAAATACCAATGATGGTGCCCATAGTCGTCGGACAAGACTTACATCAAACATGATCTAAGCATCAATCATACAGCGGCAAGTCCGAAATCGGCGCATGCCTTATCCTCGCGGCTAGCCGGCACTGCACCCTCAGTTCACAGTATTCGAATTAGACAGTGCTCTACAGTCCCAGCGGACTGTGAAATTACGTGAGTTTTTCCTCCAACCCTCTGCCTCCAGTGTTCCGGACCAGATTGCGGTAGGAAGTTGGAAAGAGAACTAAGAAATGATAGTTGCAGACCGAAGCCTGCTCTAGAAGTCCGAATCATATTGCCATATCGCAAAGACAAGAGGCATTTGGCGGCAAAACCTATTACATACAGAGGAATCGTCTCCAGTTCCTTTTCTCTCTTCCTGCCTTTATCGAACTGCCCTGATTTTCCTCAACGTAATCCTTTTCGAAAAGCTGGGGGCTAGCAATAGTGGACCTATCCCAATCTTCCAGAATGTGCACAAAGTTGTTAGGAGAAAGTTCAGGCGCAATAGCAATCACAGCATATTCGCTCAGGGAAAGTGACCCGGCATCATTGGTGTCAAGATTAGCGATCTTAAGACGAAACCGTGTCAATATAACGAGAATGCTCCTTCAGTGTGAAACACTACCTCGTTGATTGGGTTCAAAACGTCAGTACCACCAACTTGTGTTACAGGTGGCCAGACACCAACAGTATTGGCGTTGATGATATCCCAAGCGGCCTGCTTTAGTGTAGTGTCATTCAA
>JAGGAQ010000574.1:0-12418 GCA_017657225.1 Termitomyces sp. T69sscA | reverse complement strand
AATGATAGGGAATGTATCCAACAATCGTCATCTACCTTGTGAATCAGCAACGTACGCTTGTCGAAGTCTTTGTGCTTGGTGATCAAACTGGCAACGGTAGACTCGAAGAACCTATCAATCGCACAGTCACAATCAGCGCTCTTGCATTTGCACACTCAGGAATAAATACTGGGACCATGTCGCTAGGAGAATCAGCCGGAGTAGGCTTTGAGGACTCCCACAAGCGTAGTGTCACCACAGAAAAGGCCCATGATATGGTGTAGGACATACGAACAAGTATCCGAATATACGTCAGTACCTCACACTTCTACGTATGCAATTTTCACTCAAAAGGACGATGCAGGCCTTCATCTCGTTACTCATCTCGTCACAATGTGGGCTTCGTATGAGAGAAGTACGACTTAAACGCGAGCTCACTGACCACAGTACGGAAGGTATCGCCACTTGATGGTGGACTTATCAATGGATACAGCACTCGTTCTGTAGCTGGATTATTTGGTCATACGTCTACATGATACTCTACGATCAGTCTTCTCAAGTGGGGGAATGAACATACTCGTATGTCCATGAGATGTAACCCGTCCAAGGAAGAGTCAATGTCAAATTTACGCATCGGACTAGGACGGTGCTCAGGATATATTGCCAGTTGTTTAAACTAGGTAGGGATGAAAAGAAGAACAAGCCGCAATCAACACCTTCAACTGTCCTCAAAACGATGTATGATTCAGTAATTTGCTCACAGATGTTGTTTCGGACATCTCATCATATCCCCCATACTTTTCAAGCGTGATCTGGGAATTGGAATTCATAGAGTGGTCAATGGTCAGAATCGTCACGCCAATTTAAAAGGTATTGAACCGATCAGACTAGACCGACAAGTTTGTTTCTCAAGAATAAGAAGGACCCATTCAGATCAAGTATGAGGGTCAAGAAGAAAGGAATAGTGCTCAAACCTTCACGAGAACAGAAGTAAAAAATGCAGGAAAAGTCATAGTGATACCTTCATACAATCAGAAAGCGGAGAACAAGCTCAAGCGAATTGACTCCCAATGCTCACGAGTTGGACTCCGCTTTCGCTGACTCGAGGAATATTTGCTTTTGAAGGGAAAAGATGACCTAGACCAACATCGAGTCATAGGGGCAAAATACCTTTGCCCTGTGTTGGAATCCGAGTTGGAATCCGACAGGGGCAGCAGTAGTACCACTAAGTGTGATCAACACCTAGATAATAATACACGTAAGCTTATATCCTCAGACGTGTAATACGCGACTATATTTGACTGTACCTAGATAATAATACACGTAAGCTTATATCTAGGTACGTAGTCAGTATGAGTTGTATTGTAAGTAGGTAAGTAATGACGCACCCTCAGACGTGTAATACGCGACTGAGGGTGCTCTGTATTCGAGTCCATAATATATATGTTTTCTTAGACAAAGGAATAGGTGGCCATAGGTGGCCCTTCTTGACCCTGACGTCGTGGCCGTGGCACTATATCACAATTGTCACATCCACGCCTCTCCAACACCCTGCATTTTTCAGCCCTCGATTCCATTTATACAGTATTCGTGCATATGTATACCATCTATTTGTACATCAACTTCCCTTTCTGACGAAAAGGGATTTGTCCGATAATCGTCATGTACTTTGTCAATCAGCACCGTTATCTTATTGAAGTATACGTACTCGAAGACATGTCGCAACGGAACACCCGGGATATCCGGCCCTTTAACAATCATCATCGGTCTCGCATTTGCATGCGAATGAAGCTGCTAATATCGCTTACACAGGTGATAAACGTAGGATTTAGATAGAAATTGCCGATAAGAGCATTAACAATCATCTGTTTTGAATCATTTGCGTGAAGAATGGATCCAAGATGGTTACTATTCTCAATATCCGATTCGATACCCACATACCCTTACCTTCCCACAATTCACCCAAAATAGCAGACAGTAATCAGCACAATGCACGTGCATAATTCACCCAAGGGGGCCAAGATGCGAGTCCACACCGCCAGTAGGAAGGTCGATGAGCAGGCCCCCGGTATGAATGTCTTGAACCTAAAGCAGCTTGTCGCAGCATAATGGCAGAATAGATGTATTTAAATTGTATAAATACAATGAGCCGATGACTGAAGTTCGATGATCAAAAGATAGTTCGAACTTCAGGTTAGAAGAGTTTATATACCATGAAATTTTATAAGACATATGACGTAGTATGAGCATGGAATGTTGTATTTGTTTTATGAATCGTATCAGACGATAAGAACAGATAATGACGTACGTATAGTATCCGAAGTTAGACATCGTTATCTCCAACACAGCTGGTCGAATGGTGGATGTCGCACTAAAGCTTTGGCAAATCTGAAGACATGTCTTAAGGCTGCCAGTGCTCACAGTAGATAAGAAATGGACTCAGCTTTGCATTTTAGAGGGCATGTGAGGTGTATGAACCCTTTGTCTTGGTAGTGAGGGCACTCCAAGAAGTGCACTGTGGTCTTGATGGTGGTGCCTTGGCAGTATGGGCACCAAGGTGATTCAGCTCTCCAGATATGGAAAAGGTGATGGTTGAGTGGCAAATAGTCAGTTTGTAGTTGTGTGAGGAGGGCCTTGTGACTGCAGCCACAGTTTTTAACAAGGTGCATGTAGTTTTGAAGGAAGTGAACAGTCAAGTCTGCAGATGTGGTTGTTAGAAATTGAACCTAGATGATACAGACACCATTAGTGTCAATCCTCAGTCTGTAGTAGAAACAACTCATATTGTACCTAGATGATACAGACACCGTTAGTGTCAATCTAGCATACATGTAAGTATAGAGTTTGACTATCTAGTTTAAGCATTACTCACCCTCAGTCTGTAGTAGAAACAACTGAGGGTGTTCGACTGTGTATACGTAGTATATATATTAGTTCTCGTCCGTTGTTCAGAGGGGTGGCCACGATGACAAAGAGTGTGTGATATGTGTGATAGTGTGATGAGTGTGGCGTGCTTATGGTGCTTTATCTGCCAGATCACAACAGTGGTTCCCACAGACTCCTTTTTTTTTCAGATCATCTGATTGACTACTATATAATCTGCTTGATGTGTTGTGGCAATGCTGCAAGGGAGAGGTTTGAGGTGTAAAAATGCAGGAAGGTCAGCTGAAAGGCTGGATGAGTGCTGAGCAACTTCGTGTCAAAGTCTGAGGATGACTGCTTGAAGCAGTAATGCTCCTAATGGTGCATCATGTGTGTTTGGCTGTGCCACCTCTTATGTTAAATTTTCTTTGTTTGTGATGCCTCAGTTTGTACTCACATGATGCACATGAACTAAGGTAAGAACCTTACATTGTAATATTAGACTGTAACTTACTTTTGTTATCCAGTATACTTGTTTCAATGTAGGTAACAAATAATATAGTTTGTACTGGCATGACACATGTGAATTGAGTATACTTGCTTCAATTTAGATTCAAAAGTATCACACATCAAATCTCAACACTTCCTTGGCTAGCATGTTGGCTCTTGTAAGGGGAGCACTTATATCTGCAGAACTCCTTCCACAGAGCTAGCAAGCGACGGTGATGAGTGGGAGTCAAGCAGGCACAGAGGCAGGCAAGAGTTAGACAAGGGACCGGCAGAGCTTAGCCAAGTGGTCAGATGTCGCTAAAGAGCTTACAGTCAGTTCAATGTGTAGACCAGAAGAACACTGCTATTGTTCAGCCTGGGGATATTCTATCCACAGGCTGCCTATATATACTACATTGGTGGCTGTGCAGTTACTAATACTGTTTAACTAATCGGTGTTGGTACCCTGGCCAAGGCACTATCACCTCACATCAAATGAGACAATGAGCGTGCCCCTGTGGCACAATGGGCGCACACATTTACACTGGCCTAACCACATCACAAAGGTACCATTGTTACAAAGAACATATATACACAACACACATGATACAACACCCTCAGTCACTTATATCAGACTGAGGGTGAGTACTTGCACTACTGCTTACATTGGACATTATCTGACCTTACCATACATAGTTCAATATACTTACATCTATCTAACAGGTATGATAGACTTAATACTAGTCACTTATGTCTATCTCACAATGTGTACAGTCCTCCTAGGATTCTAACAATTGGGCCCTGATATGTAATGGAGTATGACTAAGAATAATCAATGCTGAGTAAGGTCCATGCATATGACTCATCAAGGCTGACTAATAGAAGACAGAAGGGGATAGGGTGGGCTGAGCGGTCATTCAGATGTGCTAAGAGTGGGCGCATCCTTGGACTAAGCTCAGGGTAGAGTTGGACACGGTCTGGAAACTGGTCCTCTGACAGCTCTCCTATTGAGGGCAAAGTTGCAATGGCCTGGCAACCAATGAGCTTGCATGTTGATTACATGTGGAGATGCCTCTTTATAAACAAGCTGAGTGCAGAATGGCTTTTGGCTAATTGTAGAAGGCAGTTCTGCTTTTTGTGCAAGAGTTCAGCAGCTGTGTGGATTTGTCTTTAGAAAGTGGTGTGTCAAGTGCAGGCACTGGTTGTTGAAGGACCTGATTGCAGCTTGGCTGTCACTTTCTGGAATGGTGAGTCCAGAAAGACATTATTCAAATTTAGAGAGCAGGTTCAGGCCCAAAGCAAACTCCATCAGTTTGCCTTTGTAAACTGTATGCTTGGCAACTGAGCCAAGATGGAACTTCAAGGAGGCTGGTCCCTTGTCATTTACAAACAGTGCAGCCACAGCCTCAATACCTCCTTCAAACCTGTATCCATTGCAGAAGATTACTGTCTGAGCCTGGTTGAAGGTGTGTTGAATGTCCTGCAGTGTGTCCACCTTGGAGATTGCAATGTGAGAGCTAAAGGAGGCTTATAGCTGAGGTGACAACATGTGAGCTGGACAGTTTTGATAGTTACTGGGTTGATGGCTGTGAAGTCAAATAAGTTATGCAGTGGTGCTCGATGACACTTGACAAGTTGTTTGGGCCACAGTGCAGACTGATTTGAACAGAGGATAAGTGGAAGGAAGTGAGGAGAGGTGGATGGTTGCTCTGATTAGCACTTTGCAGAGAAGCAAGTTGCTGGAGAATAAGTTAGTGTGCACTTTCAAAACATCACATGCAATGGTCCTCAATGCTCTGAAAATAGTAGTGGCAGCTGTTCTTTGCATGGAGCTAACCCTAGATCCATGCTGCTTGGTGTCATCATGCTCCAAGGATCATTATGAACCTCACTCTTGCCTTGCTATCCACCTCAATGGCTTCCTCCAGCTCCCTCAGTTGATCCCAACCTAATCATACATCTGGCTCAGCTTGTAAAATACTTGGACCACAACAAAGCTGTCCATTAACATCAGATCACTGCAGACCTGGTTGCCCCGGCTAGATACAAAGAATGGGCCTCTGCATATAACTCTTCAAAGGATGATGGACCCTGTGAGTTCACAATCTTTGACATAGTAGTGGGTCTCTACAACTGCAACAGTTTCTCCATCCTCCACAGCTGTCAGGTTCCGCTGACCACAGGGGCTCAGTCCACGGGGCAAATACCTTATGTGATGATCACTATGTACACAGACGCAGAGCACCAGGAGGGGCGTGAGGCATAGGAGACCGAAGCAGGGCGGGGGTGGTATGTGGGGGAGTGCCAGTAGCGCCGGCGAGGGGGGCAAGTGCCGGAGAGGGTGGAGGATGAGTGCCAGGGGGGTGGTGCGAGTCCCAGGAGTACAAGAGGGCAGGACGAGCAAGCGCCGGTGAGCAAGCGAGTCTCGGGATGGAAACAGAGCCAGGGAAGTTAAGCAGCCGAAAGAGGAAAGAGTCGAGATAAGATAATAAGAGATGGAAAAGATTAAGTTGAAGAGAGGAGCTGGGAATGGAAGAACCGAGAGAACTTAGAATAGAAAGAGGAATGAGAGCAATTAGAATGGATTAGAGGATGAGACAAGTAGAGACAAGATAGAGAGACGATACGAGATGAGTATGATGAGAAAAGAAGCAAGTAGAAATAAGGAGACCAGGATGCACAAGAAAACGAGACAGAGACAAGAACACGGCAAACAATACAAAGCTATGGTAATATCAAGACTAGAGTACCTACTTACTACTCTATGACTTATATACTATGCAGTACGTAGAGCCCGGGGCTCAGGCCCAGGTTCCAGCAGCAGGTCGTGGCGCCAGGGCTTTAGGTGAGACCCAGGGGCTGCGCGGGGCGGGGCAAGGTTGAGACATGTTGCATGGCATGGAGGTCTTGCACTGGAAACGCAGAGACACGCAGTAGTGGGGCAGTGAGGGGGGAGCAGGAGCGGGGCGTGGCGTGCAGGGGTTGGGTCAGCAGTGATGCATGATTGTAATGCATGATGGGGGTCTCAGCATGGGCCAGGGGTGATGGGTGGTGCTGGCGCTGATGTGGCGGCTATGGGTGGTGTGATAGCCAAGACCTGGCGCTGATGTGGCAGTCATGGCGGTGATGGCCAGAGGATGCTGTGAGTGGCATGGCTGTGGTGGTGATGGGCAGTGATGGGCGGTGATGGCCAGGGATGCTGCAGGTGGCGGTGGCTGGTGGCATTGACGGGCGGTGATGGCTGGTGATGGCCAGGGGCTGCCAAGGGAGTTGGCCAGGTAGCGGTCTGGGCCTGGAGCGGTCGTGGGGGTGGTTTTGGGAGGGTTGGAGTCCTGGAGCTGGGGCTGAGTCCCGGGGGTCAGTAGAGGGTCATGACTACAGCCTTCTCACCACCCCTTACTTCAATGACTGCTACTCTAAACTGTGCACATTTGGGAGGCTGGGCCAATGTTAAAAATGCCTTTCTATGCTTGCATTGCAAAGCCGTCTGCAACCAGGCCTGTTTGGATGCTTGTAAGGCTGAGCACACCCTCAAGAAGCTCAAGATCAATACTTTCATTTCTGTGGCAATGTCATGACTCGCTACCGACCCCCGGGACTCAGCCTCGGCCCTGGAACTCAGCCCCGGCCCTGGGACTCCAGCACTCCCAGAACCACCCCCACAACCGCCCCGGGCCTGGACCGCCACCTGGCCAACTCCCCCGGCCATCACCGGCCATCACCGCCCGTCAACGCCACAGCCACCACCACTCGCGGCACCCCCCGGCCATCACCGCCGTGACCGCCACATCAGCGCTGGGTCTCGGCTATCACATCAATCAGTGCCGGCACCACCCGTCACCCCCGACCCGCGCCGAGACCCCCCCATCACACATCATGATCGCGCATCACTGCCGCTGACCTCCGCACGCCATGCCCCGCTCCCACTCCCTCCTCACAGCACCACCACCGCATGTCTCTGCGCTTCCAGTACAAGACCTCCGTGCTGCGCGACATGTCTTAGCCTTGCCCCGTCCCGCGTGGCCCCTGGGTCTCATCCCAAGCCCTGGCGCCGTGACCCACTGCTGGAACCCGGGCCCGACCCCTGGGCCATATGTACTACGTAGTATATAAGGCGCAGAGTAGTAAGTAGGTACTCTAGTCTTGATATTAATGTAACCCCGTCTTGTCTATTGTGTTTTCGTCTCTGTTTCATCTCTCATGCGTCCCGGTTTCATTACTTCTACTTGCTTCTTTTCTCGTACTCGTCTCGTTTCGACTCTCTATCTCATCTCTACTCGTCTCGTACTCTTAATCCATTCTCGTTGTCCTCTCTTCTCTTTTCCACTCTAAGTTTCCTTGACTCTTCGCTCCCGGCTCTCTTCTCTTCGACTTAATCGTTTTCCTTCCCTGCTATCTTATCTCAACTCTTTCCCCTTTTGGCTATTTGACTTCCCCGGCTCTGTTTCCATCCTTGGGACTCGCTAAGTCCCCACGTCTGCTTTTCTCTTGATCCCCGGGACTCGCTCGCTCACCGGCGCTCGCTCGTCTCACTCCCTTGCACCCCCGGGACTCGCGCCAACCCCCGGCACTCGTCCTTCACCCTCCCCGGCACTCGTCTTACCCCCGGCGCTACCGGCACTCTTCCACGCACCACCCCCCACCCTGCTTCGGTCTTCTACGCCTCGCGCTACTCCCGGTGCTCTGTGTTTGTGCACGGTGAATAGCCGTAAGGTGGACTCGCCCAGTAGACTGAGCCCCCGAGGTCAGCGGAACCTGACAGGCAAGTCCCCAGGACCACCTCATCTTCTGACTTCAAGCTCATGCCCATTGACTAGCTTGCCACTTGAAGATATCTCTCAGCATCACCAACATTACCCAAAACAAGTCCTGAGGACACTTCCCAACTCAACAAAAGGCACAGCATTCAATCCTTACCATTTCCCCATTTACTACCTTTACAAAAGGCACCCCGTTTGATTCTAGCCACTCACCCTGTTTTGCTTCCACTTATTCTTCCTCTACTTGTTCACAAAGGTATCATTCACCCCATTGATACCTGGAAGGGTGACCTCCAGGAGTTGTGGCAAAATCACACAACTAGCAGAGGGAAATCCAAAGTTATATTAGGCATGATAATCAATGATACAATAATAACTAATCACCTAGTAGAGGGAAATCTAAAGAAAACAAGTCTAAGGATTCTCCTCTGCTTGGTGCAGTGCAGTGCATCAGCAGGCAGTGGAGGCATGAGATCAACTGTACAGATAATTGGAGCTAACCTTAACCTTGGATAATGTTTGAACAGGGAGTGCGGGAAGTTCTGAGGCTTTTCTAAAAAGGTAACAACCTCCAGAGATCTCTGGAGTCAAGAGCAAGTCCTGGGGGTCCTGGGGAGTGGCATAGGAGGTGGGTTGGAGTGTAGTGATGTGCCAAACATGAAAGTCAAATGGAAGTCCCTTGACAATACCTGGAGGGCATATGTAGCGACTGTGACTTATAGTTGCGTTTTTAGCCTATTCTTCCTTATGCTATGCCACCAACTATTTATTATCCATTTTTGGGTACTAGTTAGCTGGTAGTATAAAACCCATTTGTTATAATCTGAACTATAAGACCTGTTCAGACACAGTCAGTGCTAATCCTCAGTCTGTATCACAAACAACTATATTTTGTACCTATTACAAACACAGACATAGTCAGTGCTAATCTAATTGGTATGTAGTTAATATCAGTATGTAGAGTCCATATGAATTAGTGACTCACCCTCAGTCTGTATCACAAACAACTGAGGGTGTCTAGCCATAGACTCAAGTATATATAAATTATGTTTATCCTTTGTCTATGTCATGAAAAATGAGATCAATAGGATGTGATGATCATCAAGGGTAAATTGTGATAGGGTGATATAATGTGGCATGCTCATGGTGTCCTTGGCCTCATATTTCAACACTATCACTATGTACTTGTATGGTAGCTTTTCTCCCAATTGAGAACTTAAACCAGTTCTTTATTGCATGAGAAACTCTAATCTCTTGTGATGATACTGTAACCGACTCTGCCATTACAGGTCCTAGAGCAAGGAGCAATCGTTGATGAGCACTCATAGGCAGTAAACATCAAAACAAACTATGAGTCCAGTCAACATGATTGAGCCAGAGAAAAAGTCAAGGTTGCTTTTCTCAGACTTTGGAAGCTCTGTTATAACTTTGTTCATTTTGTGGAGGTGTGTTCATTTGTTCCTGTTGACCATAACATCCTTATCGTCCATATCAAAATTATCCTATATGCTATTACAGGTTGTGTTTTGGCATTATTCTGTATAGTGATCATAATTGGTGTATGAAATCTTGTCTTTGTGTGTGAGTAGCACAGTAACTGACTTTGTAGAGCAAGCAGTAAGAGCTATCCATCATCCAGAATGGTATGGTATGGGCCACAAGTATGTGGTAGAGGCACCCTAGGTCAGAGTTGTGCATGAGGATCAATGCATGCTATTCTTGATACTTTCTCCATCGTGAAATTTGGAGGTGATCCTGTAGACCCTAGCTCATCTGCTGAGCTTGGATTGCAAGATACTTGAATCCTGTCCTGGCATATATGGGATTATCTCCCCCGTTTCAGACATGGTATCATGGACAAACACTCCTGGAGCCAGAATATGTTTCTGATGGAAAGAGATCCAAAGAAACCTGTCATCTGTGTCTTGGCCAGCTTTTTACTATAGAAAAAGGCAAATTTTCTCTATTTAATTACTTTTTCCATCATAAATTGACACATTAGAAATGGCATAACAGGTTTCCTCTTCACTTTTCCCCAATGAAACATATTCTGGCCCCAGGAGTGTTTGGTGAGGGAAACATTGTCTGAGCTATGAATGACGCATACGCCGTCATTCATGTTATTTATAAATATGTTTCATTTATTTTTTGAAGTTATACATCATAAAGTTATCATGTAGATACAATACGTACGTATGCTACATCATAGGTTTAAGAAATTTAGAGGTACATAAACTAGCAATATCCTGAAGTTCGAACCATCTTACTGTTTCGAACTTCAGTTATCCGTTTGTACCACTGCGCAATAAATTATATCATGCTCCGACAGTGTTATTTGCAAGGTATGGGCCATTTCATGGCATGGCATTACCAAGATCTAAGGAGATCAAGCTGTTGTGATCTTGATAATGATCGCTATCGATTCAAAAATCAAAAGGTCACTGTCTTTTGAAGTGTGTCTTCCATTGTGTAAATTGTAACAGGTTCCGATCAGTGTTTACTTACAAGGGAAGTCTTCTCTCTAGCCGTCCAACCCGCCGGCTCTAGCTTTACAGTACTTCCCAGGCCGCCTCCTCTAGTTCGGCTGGGCCCGGCCTGGTATTTTCTCACAGCCTCCTTGATCTACCCCTGCTCCACATTCCCCCCGGTTTTGCCGTGCTGTGCCCTGACTTATACCTTACACACGGAGTCGTTGGGTACCTACGATGTACGCGCGCAGAAGTCTCGATAGGTCACCTGGTTCGCTGCTCTGGTATTTATTTCCTTCACAATTCCGGCTTGCGCAGATCCTCGGCGTGATCTCGGACCAAAGCCGTCACAGAAGTTTGAGCCATCAATAACCTTGATTCAGCCGCGCTAGCGCTTAACTGTTAAATGGAGCGCTGTCCTTGACTTATTAATAGAGTAGTGACTTAGAGCCACAACTCTGATGCATCACTGGTTGTAGGAAATTTTGCAGCAATATTTGATGTACATACATTATACAACCAAGGTATTGTAATGTATCTGTCATCCCAAGGAATCGATGTGCCAAGGCTGGACATGTGTACATTGTGATGACATGTAGGTGTTAGTTGACACGGTATGTATGGTTGGATACGACGCATCACGGAGAGACATCGTAACAATTTTATCAAGTTGTCTTGCTTTACGAATGGGTAACGATCTTGCCCTGGCTACTCAACTTCCCACCAGTTAAAAGCTCGTGTCTAGATCGTGTCTTCCCCGTAAACTCTACTCGACTTACGCTGCGATCTTCATTTCCCGAAGGTCTACACTCAAAAATCCCACTAATGTTAACCTCGGCGGACGTTTATGTGATCAAGATGGTTGGCTATAGTATCTTATCCAGCATAGCAAGAATCAGTACTGAGACCTTCTTATACGGTGCAGACCTTCGGAAATTACTGTTACCATTGACACTGAGGACCTGATATGATAATAGGGACATTTGTCGTGATCTATTCCGCTACAATGACGACAATGATGTACGTGATTGCGACAGAGGCTTGGATCATTTCCACTTTCTCATGCTTGTCCCCAGTAAACGAGGTTTGAAGTCGTTGCCATCGATTATCGTCTTCTCTACCATTTCCATCAACTTTATACTTGTCTCAGTCTTGTGGGCCTGTACTATGGCGAACTTTATCAAGAGTGTCAAGTATTGTCTCATGGATCAGACAGCGTCTACATTCAACAGCGGAACAATCGCAGAGTTTAATGTGGTATCCTGGCATTACGACACCGTTTCGTCGGCATTAGAGCAGCTTACGGTAAGACATTACCTGTCGCAAAATATCTTCCGCCTAACATCATTCGAGCTAACGTTGAGTGATGCCATTGTAATCTGGAGAGCATGTGTCTTTGTTCCGAGAAAGTGGATGATAGCGTTCCCCGTCCTCCTGGTGGTCGCAAGCACTGGTGAGTGATGGATCAAGAATGCAATTTTTCCACATATTGATATTTCTAGCTTGTGGTTTTGCACGTCTAGCGGTCGCCGCATCTGATCTTCGATGGTACATAGCATTCACGAACACCACATTCAGCCTTGTCGGCATTCTGCTGGCTGCATCGTGGGCCTTGTCATTCCTGGCCAACACCTTTGCAACCCTCTTGATATTACATACTCTATGGTTCGTTCTCCATCTCTTCTAAATCTGTATGTACTACATGTTTTGAGTACTTTGCAGGTTGCACCTGAGATGTCGAAAGGAATTTGGGCTCCAAAATAGACCTTCGAAGGTTCTTAAGGTCCTCGCCATTATCGTGGACACGGGTCTTGCTTTTCTCTTACTTCAGGTATGTTGTATTTGAACTAGTGACATAGC